>PVJX010044299.1:0-13223 GCA_004027295.1 Dolichotis patagonum
AAAAAATAAATGAGTAAATAGAATAAAATTAGCCTTCAAAGGAAATTTTAGCACACTGCAAAATGGATCAATTTGAAGACATTTTCCTAAGGGAATGAAGTCAGAAAAAATTCACAAATACTGTACAATTCAACTTATATGAGGAGTTGTAGTAATCAAAGCATACAGATAGGAAATAGAATGGTGGTTCCTTGGAAGAAGTGTTAGGAAAAAAAGACAAATAGATTGCAGAATCCTGCCACCTAATACACTGAGACCTGAGAATTTGTGCTTTTTATTAACCCTAAATCATTCTGATGCTGACCAAGAGATGTAATTTGTCCATGACAGGTATAAGCTAATCTATTAAATATATCCTCCTTCTAAGACGTGAGAACACACTTTGTTTCTGGTGAATGTAAGGGGTCACCTGTTGGGGAACTACTAGGAAAGGTATCTTTGTAATTAAATAGGGCACCACATAACGTAAAGACATTGTCTTTGTTTTTATAGCCATCTCCTTGTAACCATATGAACCAAAGCCTGAAAAAGAAATAAATGGATACAATTAACCTTGGAGCTGTTCTGTATTTGGGTTCTTTCTTGAGATAATGTATGTCCTTATTGCTTAAAAAAAGAGAGAGAATGTAAGGGAGCCAAATCCAATGTGATATTTTGAGAACAACTGAAACAAAATAGTTCTAGCAACTGTTGAGGAGATGAGTTGCAAAGATATTGAGAGACACTGAGGAATTTTAGGAGATTCTACTATATGTGAAGGTTTTTATTCTGAGAGTTTTAAAATTTTTGATGTTTTAAATTTTTGAGGTTAGTTAACAAAATATATATGATGACTGGAAAACTAGACTATACCTGAGTCAACTTAAGCTTATCTATTTATGTTTAAACTAATCTCCTCTCTCTCTCTCTCTCTTATATATATATATATATATATATATATATATACATATATAAAACGTTTACTGTGATGAAAAATCTATATACGGCGTGAAAGTAAATTGGAATCACTGATGTACTTTGAATAATCAGAAAATATGTCCTGGGTGTTTCCTTCAAGCGATGTTGAATTTGGAGTTGAATCAGGGAAAGGCATTTGAGTCAAATGGTGATGTATTGGGGGAGGGGTTTCCAGGTATAGAAAAGAGTTAGGTAGAGATTAGAAAAATACTATCTGAAATTAAATCCTAACTTGTAGATCATATTCTTAATTTGTACTCTCATATCATAAAAGCACAAAACTCACAAGGATATTTAAGTAGTTTACAGATAGTGTAATAGATCAGTGGCTTTTACCTCTGTAGGTTATTTTTCATCTTAATTCTACTTTTGCATATGCAATTTATGACTTAGTCATTTGTGTTAAATCTGAAATATTGAAAACCATTTCCACAATAATGAATTAAAGATAAAATGCACAAATAGTGAACTTTTCTCATATTATGCACATTTTACTTCTAATTTCTGAAATATATTGTTTTTATATTACATGTCAAAAGTAGATTAAATTATAAGATTTTTATTTTATACTTTTGAAAATGAAATCTATTATTTTGTTCACAAGTCATTTACTTATCTCTCTCCCTATTTTATTCCAGTAATTATTACTAAAATAATTATTTTGAATATTAATTTTATTTGTATATCATTTTCTAGTGTGTCCTACCATTGACTAAAGATAGGGTTTGGTTAAACAAACATGAATAAAGGAAGGGAAAACAGACATTCAAACACACACACAGAGAAAAAGAGTGACAGAGACAGAGGGAAAGAGAGGCAGAGACAGAGATAAAGAATGAGAGAGGATGAGCAAATTACATAATGAGTATATTACATAAAAGAATTAAATGTTATTGTCACTCTGGCTAAGAAAAGAGGCAACAATTTTGCAAATATAATAACAGAATGTTTTCCGCTAGACCTTGTGAATATGATATAGATACATAGCTATATTATAAAATATTAATTTTAAGCATTTAAAGATCATTCTTAGTTCTTAAAAAATTCTTTGAAGATTTTTATAAGAACAGACAGAATGGGTAAAAGCTCTAAAACATACTGTGGGGTGAGTATTCTGTCCACAAGTTTAAGAGGAAACACAGAAAATTACTCTTTCCTGTTGAAGGAAAACAGTAAAACTTGTGATATGTGGTTAATGGTAAATATTTTTATTTCTGTATAAAAGCAGAGTACAGTTTGGTGTTTAATTGGATGTCATAGAAAAGGTCTTGTAAGAATTTCATAGAAAATAAACATAGATAATTCTAGCTTTTGTTAGAAAATGATTTTTATTGCATTGATATGTTCCATTTATTTTTACAGTCTAAATAAAGATGGCCTGAATTCCAACTTAAAGCAAATCTCATGAAATAGTTATGAAACAATATTATTAGGAATAATGAAAACGTTAGGCCATCAAGCTCTTAAAACAAACACTAATTATAACATATTCTTGGATAAAAAACCTTGCAGAAAATTTGAATTGAAAATGTTTGCAAACATTCTTTTGTATTTATATGTACAACTTTAAGGTCAAATAGTGTGCCAAAAACATAAGCTATACATTATCTTTTTCATGTACTAATCTTGCATATAAATATATAGAGTTTCTTGCATTGTTAAACATAAATATGCTACATTGATAGGGTTTCTTAATCTTTTGTGTTTATATTACATATTTATTTTATAATTATTTTGCATAATGTCATAATATCTTATGTTTGTCCTATTGAGAATTTCCAGCAAACTAAGTTGCTAAGGTAAGTTTGTATCTTAGAAAAGGCAATCTAAATACAATTTTAGCATGGGATGAATTCATGATATCCTGAAGAAAAATTCCCACTAGCCTCACAAGTTAATTCATTAAAAAAAAATCTTCTGACTGAGGACTATAATCAAAGCTAAACAGAAATTGCGATTTTATTTATATATGCTACCTATAGACATACCTTTAGTATGTCTAATAAACAATTGTGGCAACCTTCTAATTTGCATATTATATATATATATATATATACTTTAAAATCTAGCTTCTAAACATGTTTTAAATCATAAAGAACAGTTTTTGAAAATTAAATTCTTTTTTTATTTTTTTTACTGTAAAGAAAATAAAAAGAAGGGAACAGAACAAAGCAAAATCAGAACAGAACAATCCAAGCAACACAGCCCTTCACAACCAGACAACTGGAAATCAAGAGTTGCTACCATAATGTCTCTTTTCTTCAACATAGTTGAGCATACCTTCACACACAATAATGTCAAACATAACAATATAATGTAAAACCATTCAAAAGAATGAAAGTATTATAGGACTTCAAAACCAAATAACAGGAAATGAACAATGGCTACTATAATATCTCATTTTCCTCAAAAACTTTGTCTATATCATCACATATAATAAAATCAAGTAAAACACAACATGATACAACCAATCAAAACAGAAGCACAAAAGCATGGTAGGACTTCAAAACAGGATGATAGTATCTCAGCGCTGGCTATCACAATAACTTGTTTCCTTCAAAATAGCTATTCATGCCATCACACATAACAAAGCCAAACAAAACAGAATAAAACAAAATAAAACAAATGAATGAAAGCATTATAAGACTTCAAAGCAATACAATAGAAAGCCATGATTACCATAATATATGTGGTATATTATATATATTATATATATTATATATATTATATATATTATATATATTATATACCATAATATAATGTGACATAATATATCACATTATATTCAAAATAGCTGCCCTTACCATCTGACAGCATAAAATCTAACAAGACAGAACAAAGCCAAACCTAACAAAATTGTGTAAACAATGAAAGAGTTCAAGATAAGACAATAGGAATTTGACAGTAGTTTCCATCTTTCTCTCCCAAGTGTTTCCTCCCCTTTGCTCTTACATTAACTACTTTGCTTTTAGATTCCATTAACTCCTTCTGTTTCTTATGCTAGGGTTCAGGCATATGAATTCAAACTGTTTTGGATATGAACACGATCTCCAGTTGCATCCATTTACCTACAGGAGCCATGGGATTATTCTACTTTATAGCTGGGTAGTTTTCCATTGCATGAAAATATTATATCTTTCTTATCCATTCTGTGATCTATTGCCTTTTTTGGAGGGGTCTCCTGTCACATGAAAAATTGTTTTCTCTCCTTTGATTTTCAGTCTATGAATTTCCTTTCCAGTTAAATGTGTTTCTTGTACACAGTGTATTGATAGACCTTATTTTTTGATCCACTCTTCCTATTTCTTTTTATTGCTGACCTGAGGCCATCTACACTAATGGTTACAACAAGCATACACTGGTTTGTCTCTGCCCTGATATTCTGGTTTTGGCCCACCACTTTTCCCCTTCATTCAGTTGCATGTTTTTTTTTGTTTGTTTGTTTGTTTGGGTTTTTTTGTGTGTGTGTGATCCTTCTCTGCTGCTTTTCCTGCAAACATGGTCACCTTTTTTTCTCTCTAGAATATCCTTTAGCACTCTCTGTAGGGTTGGTTTGGTAGTTATGAATTCCTTCACTTGTTCTTTATCATGGAAGTATCTTATTTTTTCCATCAATTTTGAAAGATAGTTTTGCTGGGTAGATCAACATGGGTTGGAAGTTGTTTTCTTTCAGGGTTTGAAACATTTCACTCCAAACTCTTCTTGACATGATGGTTCGTGTTGATAAGTCTGCTGTGATTCTGATTGGTTTTCCTTTATAGGTGATCTGTCTCTTTTCTCTAACAGCTTTTAGTATTCTATTCTTGCACTGAATTTCTGGGGTCTTGACTATTATATGTCTGGGTGTAAATTTACTTCGGTTATGGTTTCTTGGATTCCCATATGCCTCACTTATCTGCATGCCAGATCCATTTCCCATGTTTGGGAAGTTTTCTTCTATTACTTCTGTGAATTTCCTTTTAATTTCATTTGTGTTAACCCCTTCTTCTTCACCTACACATATCACTCTTAATTTATGCTTCTTTGCATCATCTTGCAGCCATTGAGTTGTTACTTCCTGATTCTGTGTTATTTTTAAGAGATATTTCCTTTCATGATCACTAACTGCAATCCTATCTTCAAAGTTTGAAAGTCTATCTTCAGTCTCTTTCAAGTGGTTTTGCCAGCTTTTGATTGAATTTTTTAATTTCCTGTATCTCTCTCTAAAATCTGCTTCATGCATTATAATTCCATTCTACATTCATTCAAGGTTTTCATCGTTTTCCTATGCTGCCTCTTTTTTGCCTATGTCTTCTTTAGACCTGCTGAACAATTCTTTCAGTATGTTTGTGATTTTTTCTTTCACCTGAGACATTATTTCTGATTTGATTGCTTTTACAATCTGATGAAGTTGTTTCCTTACTTCAGTTGCTATCCTCTCAGAGATTTCAGGTGCGTGACTTCTGTTTGCTTCCTTGACTGTATCTCCTAGACTTATCGTGTGTGAGCTAGAGGTCTGAGTTTGCGTTTTGCTCCTCCATCTTGACATTCTCCTGGGTTCCTCCCAATAAGCTGGTTATGAGGCCAAGGTATTTCCTGTGTTGGCTGCCCCTAGGCAGGGAATGGGGATGAGACCAGCACCTGGGTCCCTCTAATTCCAGATTTACAATGAGTAGCAGAGCATGGAGTAGGCTTCTCTAGACCTGTGCAGCTACACTGTGGGTTTGCTGATGATCAGAGGTGCATGGAATGTGGGGCTGCTTCTCAACCTGTGTGTCTACACTTGGACTCCCATGATGGTGGCAGACATACAAGAGTGTATTTGTCTGATTCTGCTAGTGGGTGATGGCTGCCTGAGTGAACCAAGGATCTCCAATGGTGGCCTAGGGATGCACAGAGCTTACCTGGCTGTGTGTCCCTGCTCCTGCTGGCTGCCTGCAGGAAGGAGCCTTCTTGTGGCACCTCCCTGAGGGTGAATGTGGATCTGCTGGTTCTATCTGCCCAAGCTGGCCACTACAGGATGTAGCCTTTTGATGGCAGCATACAGCGGGCAGAGGTGGATCTGTCTGTCTCCCTCGACCCACACTGGGCACATGAAAGAAAGGGCCTTCCGGTGTCAGCGCCTGGCAAGCAGAGGCAGCTCTCTGAAAAATAAATTCTATATTTTCTGAATTTCTTTAGTTTTGAAGACTAACAGTTGGAATATTTACTTTGCATTGGCAAAATCTGTTAGCCTTGGTAAACTGTGAATAAAAGCTAACTTTTGAAAGTAGGATATTATCTAAAAATAAATAAACTAATAATTAATCATTTTTCAAAATATGCCTTGATTATAGACATGTTGGAAATCCATTTCCAGGAAAATCATTATTCTATGTAATGAGTGAATATAGGAACATTTTACAGGTACATAAAAGAACTCATGCACAAATGCATCTCTAACACTCCTTTCATACACAACTCATTTTCTTTTGTGTCTCCACTAAGGGGAATCAAATTTGTAATAGTCATGATACTTAAGATGACTTTTCTTCATGAATATGGATATTTGCTACCTAACACATTGTCCAGGAACATGTTGAATAAAATATAACTTTTGTGCAGTGTAACTGTTTATCACATATTCTACCTCCAAATACACATTCCTGTATCATGTATTTGGTTGAGCGGGGAGGCCTCCTCTGACTCTTGTATGCTTTCTTAAATCAGGAATTATAATCATGAAGCAAAAGAGAAAATGAAATGCACTAAGAACTATTTAAACATTTTTACTTGGTAGCAGCTTGTTTGTTCCATATATTTTCTTAAATAAAATTCTAAGCCAACATATCTTTTTTTTTTTTTTTTTGTACTGGGGATCGAACTCACAACTGTGCACTTGCAAGGAAGGCACTTATGCCACTGAGCTAAATCCCGAGCCTCTAAGCCAACATTTCTACAGGAGTTATTAAAATTAAAATATTTTGATAATTCTATATCACTCTAGAAACTTACAATTTTGTAATAGTACTTTTTAGTGTAGTGTTTGAAAACACTAAAAATAATCATGTAGGCAATAGTTCTCATCAGATTCATTTAGAACTCCCAGGGACACTGGACACAGGAAAAATTTTGGTCCCACCTAGGGTTACTGCCATTATTTGTGAATAGAAGCACAGGATACTAGCAGTCATCTTAAACTCCCCAGGATATCACCAAAACAAAGAATTTTTCTTCTTAAAATAAATCTTGTTTGAGTAACTGACCTGAATATATTGGTATGCAAGCAATTTACTCCATCCAAATGGACTTTCTGTTACATGTTATTTAAGCATTTTTCTCTAAGCGTCTAATTTGGAAACTGTACATTTACGTTTACACTTCACAAAACTCACACTCACATACAGTAAAATATTCAGTGTCTCTAAATTGGTAAATTAAATACTGGTGAGGCTATCTGAGTAACAATTTTCCTAAAATATATATTAAGGAATAACAGAGAAAATATCTGAAAAGAAGAGCCTTTATCTGCTGTGGCTGAATAAATGGAATAGTTAAAGAGAAACAGAAATCCATAACTTTAATTGTACTATGAAACAGCATTTCACAAATCTGGAATAACACTCATGCAGTAAAGACTGAACTAGAGAGAAGGAAGATATCAGACATTAACAGAAACTCCCTTTGAAGATACCAGAGAGTTAACTGAAGTGTGTTGGGGAAACTTTGGGAAGCCATAGTAATATTTCCTAATTTATTTTATTTTGTTTTATTTTGTTTATTTTTATACCGGGGATCAACCTCATGACCTCATGCTTACCAAGCAGGTGCTTATGCCACTGAGCTAAATCCCTGGCCTATAGTTCCTATTTTAGATACAGTACTGGAAACCAGAATCAGAGGGCATGTGATCCATCATGCCACTCAGCACTCTCTTTGTGTACCTTTAATCCCCTCTGTTGCAGAGATTAGAAAGCTAAAGCATATAGATGTACTTACATAGTAAAGATGCATCCATAAAATTTTTGTGTTCACTTATTAAAATAATATGTGGTTTTCACTGCTAAGGAAAGATGTGATTATTAGCATATTCAGGCATTCATTCACTTAAACAGTATTTATTGGACATAAATTGAGTTATTTGCAATGCATTAGATACTGATGATGACAAAATAAAAATATTTTCACCTATTGCATAAATGGGTGCTGAAATAATACTCAGAAAATCACAATATGTCTCTAAATGAAAAACATTAGCAAACTATGAAAAGCCATGAGGTAGCACTTAAAACATGTATTTCATATTCATAAAAAAATCTAGGAAGTCTTTAATGAATGTTGATAGTGAATATTTCTGTAGCATGGGAAAATTTACTACTTTATGTCAATATATTTATTGATTATTTTTGCATCAAATTTTTTATTTAATATGCAAGGGAAACTATTTCCATTTTTGAAATGAAATAATCTAGGTATAGGTATTTGTGATATACTTATAAGTCTTTATTCATAATACACTTTCTTCTCAAGTCCAATTTTTCTGACATTTTGATAGACACACATTTAAATCATGATATATTGTTCTCAATATATTGATTGTATTTTAGAGTGTGTTACTGACTAAGGAAATGAATGTAGTACATCTTCTTAAAATGTAATTAAAACAAAAGGAACTAGGAAAACACAATGCTAAATTATGTTGTGAAAATGGCCATTTCTTCCAAATGGTAATTATTTATTGAAGAATTTCAATGTGCAGGGAAGAATGCTAATGCCCTAAGGCTCATCACAGTCCAGTGTATTAGATTCCATACTTAGCATGCCTTTATTAGGGGACAATTGGCCAGAGACCATAAAAATAACTTGCACAGTATATCTGACTGCTATATGATAAACATAGATTTGAAAATAGTTTTATAAAAAATTTTTAAAAGTTATTTTTGCTATTTACTTCTACAAATCATTTTCTAGAAGATTGTTCCTCATAAATGGAATGGAGTATGTTAATAATTCCTTTGCAATACTGTCAATACTAATTACCTTAACAGTATTTCAGTTTAGGACTTAGCTCATCTTCTCACAGCATGGTGAAGAAGAAACTAATGCTTGACTTTAGTGGCTTAAATTCATGATAATCTTATAATCAGCAGGGAAATGCCTCGCTGGCCACTTGCAAAGTTATAAACATATTATTGTTTCCAATTATTCCCTCTTTCATAGCAGAGCAATCTGCTTTTACAAATTCTATTTTCCCACTTTATCAGTTAAAAAAAGAGGTAAATTATAACAACCTCATAAGGCTATAGAAATCTGGCTATATCCTAATGTCCTTTTCATTTCTGCAATAAAAGTTGATTTCTCTGCCTTTCTGTGTAACTTTTTAATAGGTTTCTTGTTACTAATTGCTGTGCCGTCCTTATGAAGTCTTATTATTTGAAGCAAAGTTAATGATTGAAAGTTACCATCTTATTAACCAAGTGATTGATGTTAGATAATTATATTGTGGAAGGCAACAGCTGCAAATGAGAGCCTTTTTATTCTCAACAGCTTAACACTTATTCCTAATAAAACACTAGAATGTTACTGCTCAAATGTTACTACTCACACTTTCCTTTATAACCAAAACACCATATAAAAAAGAACAAAGGTAGCAGTGAGGTATGAAGACAGCTAGTCTTAGATGTTGCCAGGTTTCTGTGAATTTGTAATTATACTACATATATTGTGTAACTATAGAAGAAATAAGATAAATATCAAACACTATATATATTAAAGAGGAGACATTATGAATTCCAAAATCAACAAGAAAATCCCAATCTATACAACCAAAGAAAGATTGAAATACTTCTCTGTTTCTGGAACTATCCCTCAAAGTAGAAATGTACCAACTAACAGAGATTAAGACAGCAGAGAGACAGAGGGAGAGAGAGAGAGACAAAGGAAGAAATAAACAGACAGAGAACAGAAAGGACCATAATGCTGTGTGCAAATACAGTCTTTTGTGAAACTAAGAAAAAGCAGATAATTCTAGAAGGAGAAAATTGAATAAGTGAAGTTGACCTGGTGTGACTATCTGGAGCATTAAAATAATAATTTGTAACCCACTGAGGTTTAAAGACATTAAATAATGTCAATTGTACTTCAAACTAAATTTAGTATAGTATAGTGTATTACCATTATACCCAATCTTCCCTATAATGTTCTTATCATACTAGGTAATAGAAAATAGGAACTGTAGGCTATTTTACTTGCACATTGTATTTGGTTACATAAGAGACAAATGTATAAAAATAAAAAATACTGAAGGAAGCAAAACAAGAGGTTTCAGAATACTATTATTAGTTGAATGATGCATGTATAATGATTTTTTCATTTAGAATATTTTATTAGTATATATTTTCTGTACATGATTAAACTCAATATAGAGGATTGATATGCATGCATAACACATTTAAATTCCCTTCTTTTTCTCCCTTTTTTCCAGTCACTGTATCAAATTGATTTATTTGTTATAACACCTTATAAAGTTAATTACCAGATACACATACTGAAAACCAGACTAATAGGCCAAAGAACATATAAAACATGTACTAAGTCAATGTACATTTTGAGATACAATGTATGCTTTGAATCACTATATTTTTTGTTACTCTTGTTTTCTGTTGCCAGTCTTTTATTCTGTACCAATATGGAGTTATTTTTTAAATATATGGAGTATTTCATATATAAGAGAAACCACGTGATAAACTTATGTGATTGAGTTATTTAACATTATGGTCTAAAAGTGCATCCATTTTCCAACAAATAGTTGTTTTTCTTTGTTATGCAAGGATAAAATTCCATTGTATATAAATACCGCATTTTTTAATCCATTTGTCTGCTGGTGAACACATAGGCTCTTTGCAACATCTACCACTAACCACGGGTATGCACATGTTACTGTAATAGGATGTCTCTAACTCTTTTGGGAAGATACCTAGAAGGAGAATAGCTGGGTCAAATGGAATTTCTACTTTTAGTTTGCTGAGGAATTTCCATACAACTTTTTGTAATGATGGTATCAGTTTATAGTTAAATCAACAATGGACAAAGGAGCCTTGCTCTCACAGCCTCACCAGCATTTGTTATCGGTTTTCTGCATGATAGCCATTCTTTATGGAATGCGGTGAAATCTCAATGTTGTTTTAATTTGCATTTTTTTATGGTCAGTAATTGTAACTTTTTTTCACATTTTCTGGTTTTCCACTCTAATTATGAGTTTACTCTTTTATAAAAGTAAGAATCCCTTAGATGATTTCAAGAACTTTTAGCTAAAGGGAGAGGTAGGCAATTATAACTGCTGCATTCAAATTAAAAACAGTAAACATCCTTTCTGTTATCTAAGAAGTCTTCAAAATTATATAAGTATTTTAATGTGTAAGCTCATAATTAAGAAGGAAAATCAGAAAATATGTAGGAAGCAGATCCTGTGTTTTAGAAAATTCTTGGAATATAGGAGATGGATGTGGTTAAATTGACAAGAAAGAGCAGAGAAAGCCACATATAAAACTATGTCACAGAAGTAGACACTTTCAAATGAAGGCAAATAACCAAAAGCAGCACGAAAGTTGCAAGGACTAAGCAAATTCTTTGGAACTTTTAAGATCCTTATTCTGAGGAGCTGTATAGTATGAGCAGTCTTCCTTTCAGCCTTGCTCAAGCAATGTTTAAACAAATAACTATCTGCTCAAAAAAATCATATTGTGATAATTGAAGCTGGAAATTTGTATGAGCAAAGTTAATGCAAGACCCCCCGCCAAAGCTACTAAGAGCAATAAGAGAAACACATCTGCTGCATCTCCTGTAGTGAAGCAGGAACTACAAATAAAAAGCACAGATTCTGGCTGTAAGAGAGAAAGAAGAGAAGCCACAGTAACTCTTGCACTTGACAAGGAGGAAGAGCTGCCATCCTTGATTATAAATCTCTTTTCTTCCAAGTACACAGAGGCTTTAGCTACAGTACGTTCAAGGACAAGAAAATAACCAAAAATTATTTGAGAGAAAAGTACATTGCATCAATAGGTATTTGAAAGAAACGAGTTTTCATATAAAGATAAGAATCATTACAATAGACCACTGGAAAGTAACTGATGTTCAGGAAATTATATATTTATACACATTAAAAATGAACAGTTGAAACAAAGAAAAGTTCCTTTCATAAAAGATAATACACCAATATATTTATAATTTAATCAAAATTAATATAGTTCAATACTGGCCTAGTCATTGGAGTTTCTGTGTGTTGCATGAATGGTGGGCAGGACCAAAGTGATGGAATATGTGAGAGAAAAATGAAAAATGCATCCCATATTCCAATATTTATCTAAGAAATTTATAAAGGAGAAATTTTTATTAAAAAAAGAGAAATACATTTTCCTGAGCTTCATAAAGATAACCCTCAGAATGAAACAGATCATAGGTCTCTAATAAAAAAAAAGGAAGAACAAACAGAATCACTCATTATATTTTAAATTTTAAAAAGACAAATTTAGATAAATCTTTCTCAGGTGTTAAATTCCAAAATTAAGCTAAACAAAAAAGAAATGTTTTGTGTAATAGTTTTATCAGCACTAAACTGCACTGATGGCATACAAGAAAATTGTCTTGAACTTGATACCAAATGGCAGGAAAAGCTAACATGGTGGTACAGGGTAGAAAAAGCTCTGCAAATTCATAGACAGCAAATGCAAACTAATTGGTGATATACACATATTGGTGGGAGAAATAAAGCAAAACATATAATTGCATACAAATAATATGTAAATAAACACTAAACTATTCAAAATATGAAAGGACATTACACAAACAATCTGAAGTCTAATTTTAGGGAAGGAGCAACTTAAAATGTAGAATGTAAGTACACTAACATATAAATAAAAATAGAACTCAAAACAATGTTCTAAATGGAAATGAGAAAAATTTTGTATCAAAAGAGTTTAAAAATACTCAGGAAATCAAATAATGCTGAGAAGATATATTTTACATTTAAATAATGTAGCTATGATGCATAAAAAGTATAGTGTTAGTGCATAAGACAAAACTTAAAATTCTGTATTCATCCAGATAGATTTCAACAAATCTATCTCAAAGAATGAAAAATCAACCATGCAATTAGCAAGTAAAATGAAATAGCATATAATTAATGAATATGTCCAAAGGGGCATTATTTTCAAATTTCAAAGTAAATTCCAACAATTTTCAAACTTCTGCCTACCAAATTGGGTATGGCGGCCCACGGTAGAAATCCCGAACTCTGCGAAGGTCAGGAA
>PVJX010044300.1:0-13260 GCA_004027295.1 Dolichotis patagonum
AGAAATGTATTTCTCACAGTTCTGGAGTCTGGAAGTCCAAGATTAGTTATTAACATGATCAGTTTCTACTGAGTGCCCTTTTTTGCTATATTTCCACATGGTTAAGAGGTAGCAAGCTAGCTTTCTGTCCCCTTTCCCTAAGGCCACTACTCCCAGTAGTGAAGATTCTACTTTAGCAACCTGATTATCTCCTGTGCCCTGTGTCTAGACACCATCCTATTAAACATTAGATTTGGACAAATATATCCTGAAGGGAAGCAAACATCCAATCTACAACATAAGCCTGACAGGGAAAAAGGATTCACGTAGTGCTATAAAGTAACATTACTATAGAATCTTTAATTCTCTCACACACAAATATCCGACATACAATTAAAATTTGAAAAACAAAGTGAAGACAGGAAGACATGGCAAATTTTTAAATTAAAAAAGGAAGCAATACAGCTAATTAAAGACTATCATTCTTCTACCTGTTCCTAAACAAAGACTGGGTCCACCAAGTTATAATGCTGGCACAATGTTGTTCAGTGAGAATTTCACCTAAGGAAAAAAATCTCCTTGGTAATTTCCATTACCATGACTGAAGAGTTCTCAGAAATGTGCCTAAAGCCTGAAGCTTTTTGTCTGGGCCTTCTTTACTTCTCTTTTAACAGGAGTCAGACTTTCATAGCAATCTTTAGCCTCTGCCTGTTTACTCCTGCGTTTTCATAAGTGTCTTATCCTATCAATATCCTGCGCATTGAATTCTATCTTGGTGCCTTTTTTTCAGACGATCAAATTGACACAAATAGTGTAACAAATGATAAAACTAGAGCTACACCTATTGAGGGGCCAGCATAAAGGAGCCAAAGTTACTGAACTAAATTTGAGTCAAAAAATGTGTGAAATAATGGGCAAATATTCTATTTACAATAATGATACCTAAACTAGTCTAAACTCTTCTATATAACTTATTTATTATGTCTGATTGACAAAGCCATGGTTGGCGTCAAAAGCTTAGCATTTGAAAGATTCCTGCAATGCACGTGGGAACTAGACCTACAGAAATGAGTTGTTTAAAGTGAGCTACGTTGTGTGCAGTCTACTTACAGCGTACTTGGTAGGATTCGCTTCCCTTTACAATACAACCGAGTAGCTCTAAACTGCCTGATTAAACTTCCTTGAAGCTTAACTGCACAATGTTAATTTCCTTCTGCCATCTGTTGACAGTGATATGCTAGCAATCTCTTGGGCTACCAGCCTGAAGTCCAGTGATTGATGCCTTTCTTTACTGAATGCAGACATTTCCAGAGATCTGATCTTTGTCTATGGCGATGACAGGAAATTGGCACTGATACATCAGTCATGCTTAGTTACAGCATCTGTGCGACTACTGTTAAGTTCCTCAGCCATCAGGGCTTCTTAGTCACACCTCATTAGTGGTAGGTAGATGTAAACAATAGTCAGTTTAGCAAGTTAGCTGGCACACAGGTTCAGGTCATCACATTAGACACAATCAGACGTCTACAATAAGTTTTGCTTTAAAATGATGGGTTATTGGCTCTCTTGAGGCTCACACAAAGCAGAAAGCATTCTTAAATTTAAAAGGCAGATTCCCCAGAATTTTTCCCTCTGTCAGAAATGTGTTTCTGGATCATACAAATGAAGTATATAAGCAAAGGTCAGGGTCTCCTCAGAGAGCAGTGAGCACATTCTCTCTGAGGAGTCCTGCCTTATTGCTCCTTTTTTCTTTTTTTTTTTTTTGGTACATATTGCAATACATAATGAATACATTCTTTACAGGGGAGTTTTCACATGTACCACATTTTCTTTATCCATTCATCTTTCACTGGACTTGTAGGCTACTTCCAAGATTTTGCTATTATGAATTGTCCTACTTTCCACATGAGTATGCCCGTATCACCATAATAAGATGTCTTTAAGGCTTTCAGGGAGACAGAGGGGAATATCTGGGTCGAATGAAATTTCTGATTTTAGCATTTCAAGGTATCTCCATACTGATTGTCCATAGTGAATGCACTAGTTTACCCATGATTTAGAAGGATTCATTTTTATACTGTAAACTTGCCAGACAAAAACCTATGTTACGGCAATTAGAAAGAAAAATGGTCAAGTCACAGTTGACATCACTACATCCAGCTAATTATAAAATAACTACCTGGAAAACTGTACCCCAATAAAGCAGAGAATGCAGAAAAAATGAACAACTTTCCAGTCACATATGAATCACCATGAACCAAGAAGATATGCAAATCCCCTATGTTTTGACTAAAAATAGTAAGACAGATCCTATGGAAGGCATTCCCAACAGAAATCTCTTCCTCCTAGATAAGATGGCTAATCCGTTTACCTAAAGGTTCAGCTGAATTGGTTACCTGCCTTCCTCTCCTGAGGAAACCTGTCTCCATCTGACACCTCCATGAAGGGAAAGAATAGATCACAGGCTAAAACTGGTCTAGTTTCTTTCCAGGTGAGCACAAAATGTGAGGGTGGGGGGGACTAAATCCAAAGACTATGGCTGATAGAAAGTGAGTCTTGAAGAGATGTAAAGAGGACAATGCTGAGAATTCCTTAGCAAGTAGAGCAAGAGACTTGTCCTCAAAACATCTTGACTTCCAATTTCCAATCTGGTTCCACTTAATTTCTAACTTTTCCTATGTTGTTTGACTTTTTTGAACTTGAGTTTCCTCAACAGAAAGGGGTCATATTTTCCCACAAGGATATGCTAAGAATCTAAGTGAGGCAAATTACATAAAGGTGTATATTACTTGGTAAAAACATACCAAATGTTTAACTTTATAAATTTTATTTAGAAATAGAAGATAACACTTTTTGCTATTATCTCTTTTTTTAATGGACTTAGCACAGGCATCTCAAGTATCTGTTATCTATTTTACATGATTTTTCTATTTACAAAGTAGATGTTTTATTCCTTTGGAAAAAAAGCTATTGGTTTCACTGATTACAAAAATTTAAAGAGAGTCATGTTATCTCTGCTGTTGACTATTATGATAAAACTAACTTTATATGGTGCTCTTAACTAATACTGTTTCTCTGAAATCTAGAGCAACCCCAGACAAATCATAATTTATAAATTAGCAGTCACAAAAAGGTCACATCATCAAGCTCATGTCTGGTCTCATAGTGATATTTGTGTGACAGTACATGCTAAAGCTATATCCTAGAGGGCTTCTCTCTCAGAACATGCAACTTTGTGCTACATAGTCTGACTCTTTCACAGTGAAATGAAATTAAATGGAAACTTACTTTCTATTACTGAGGACAAAGCGAATCACTAATGTCACTCAAAATGTTGTTGCAAAATTTCCCACCAGGAATTTGTTCTCATGCCTTAGCAAACAATGGAGGGAGTGCCTGCTTGCATCATATTTTGAATTTTAGAAAAAAAAATTTTCGTTGAAGGAACTTCATAGAAAACTAACATACATGTTTTTCTCAGATATTTTGCATATTCTACTGACTTCAAAATTATTTCTCTCCCATTAAGTGAAATGATAATTGAATGTCATGATGAAGAAGTAACACTTTTTAGAATAAATGAAATCTTAATAATTTGATCTTTTTTTGGAGCCCAATACTTTTTTATTTTATTTTCATTAGTAGAATTATTTTTAAGCCACTCTATGTAGAGACAAAATTGGATCAATAATACAGACTTTCTATATAAATCCTTTCTCCTTTCTCACCATTCGCCTAGTGTTAACATCTAATATTAGTGTGGTACATTTGTTTCAATTGATGCAAGGGTATTGGCACATTATTATTAACTAAAGTTCATAATGTACATTAGGTTCTCTCTTATTGTTGGTGTTCTATGAGTTTTTATAACTGTATAATGTCAGTATCTATCACAGAGTAGCTTTACTACAATAAAAATCTTAGGTATTCCACTTAAGCCTCCTTACATCCCTCCTTAAACTCCTGATCTTTTGCTATATCTGCAGGGGTTTTTGGCATATCATTACAGTCATATAGTACATGACATATTCATTGGTTTCTTTCATTATAATATGCACTTGAGTTTCCTCCAAGTTTTTTTATGTCTTAATAATGCATTTCCTTCATTCATTGAGCAATATTATATTGTATGGCTGTATTACATTTGTTTATGGAGTTAACTTTTGATGTGCATGTTGATTGATTCTTATTTTTGGTAACCATGAATGAAACAGGCAACACTTTCATGTATGGATTTTCATGTGGACAAAATTTTCAAGTGATTGTGACAAATAAGAGCGCAATTGTATAGACCATATGGAAAGCTTTTATTTAACTTTAAAAGAATTGCCAAAACAGCTCTTACATTTTGTGATTTCAAAGGCCATAAATGAGATGGTGTGTCACCTCCATCCTTGCTGGTATTTGATACTAACAGTGTTCTTAGTATCACTAAATAGCATTAGAATAGGTATGTGGTGTTGTCATTGTTTTAGTTTGTAATTTTCTAATGACATATGATGTTGAATTGCTTTCATATGTTTACATAGATATTTCTGTTGATGTACCTATTCAATATTTCTGTTCATTTCTTTTTGCTGGTTGCTTTTTTCTCTCCTTCAGTTTTATAATTTCCTTGTCTATTTTGAGTACTCGTGCTGTATTAGATATATATTTTTAAACATCTTGCCTTAAACTACAGATTGTTTTTCTTTTCTCTGAACTGTGCCTTTCTCAGAGCAGAAGTTTTTCCAACTTTAACAAACTGTAATTTGTAATTATCTCTGTAGTGTACCATGTTATTGGTGTATATTAAAAAGCCAATGTCAAATTCCAGGTCATCTAGACTTTCCCTTCTAACTTTTAAAAGTTTTATATATTTGTGTTTTTCATTTTTGGTTTATATTTTATTTTGAGTTAAGTTTATAAAGGGTATAGTCTGTTCATCATTTCTCCCCTTTTTTCCCTCTTTCCTTCCTTCCTCCCTTTATTTTCCTCGCTCCCTCCCTCACTCTGTCCCTCCTTTCCTTCCTGTCTTTGTTCTTTTCCTCTCCTCTCCTCCTTCATCTGTCTCTTTCTCTCCTTTTATCCCCTTCTAGCCCTCCCCTCCCTACTCCTCTCCTCTCCTTTCCTGTCCTCTTCCTCCTCAAAACTACTCCCCATGTCACTGTTTCTTTGTCCACATGAAAATCCATACATGAAAGTGTTGTCTGTTTCATTCATGGTTACCAAAAATAAGAATCAATCAACATGCACATCAAAAGTTAACTCCATAAACAAATGTAATACAGCCATACAATATAATATTGCTCAATGAATGAAGGAAATGCATTATTAAGACATAAAAAAACTTGGAGGAAACTCAAGTGCGTATTATAATGAAATGAGTACCCTTTTATAAAGAATGATCTTTGCTTCTTTGACAACGATTAGTTGAATATACCTCTGTTAATTTATTTCTGGTTTATCCACTTTGTTCTGTTAATGTATTTGCCCATTCTTTTGTCAGTGCTCGGTGTCTTTACTACTATAGCTTGATAGAAAACTTTAAAGTCAAGTAGTGTCAGTATCCACACTTGGTTTCTCAATACTTTTTTAGCTCTTCTCTCTCTTTTTTTTTCCACATGAAATTTGGGATTAGTTTGTCTATATAAGTATAAAGACTTGGAATTTTGGTTGGAATTGCATTGCATCTACAACTCAAGTTCAGAAGGACTGATATTTTCATGAGATTGAGTCTTCCTTTCTTGAGGATGAGATTTGTCTCTATTTATTTAGTTTTTCTTTGATATCTTTTATCAGTTTTAAAGAATGACCTGTACGTTTCCCTCACATAAATTTTAACCACAGTTTTTAAAGTTTGCAACACTTTATTTTTGGGGCAGAAAAATAATGCTAATATAAATGGTAATTTTTTTAAATTTTAGATTATATTTGTTATTGTTGGCACATAGTAAACCAATTGACTTACGAATGCTAATCTTGTGTCATGTGACCTTTTTATAAATTGTTTTATTAGTGCCAGGTGTGGTTATTGTAATTTTATTTAAATATCCTAAGTAGACAGTGTTACCATATGGGAACTGTGACAGTTTATTTCTTCCTTCCCAATTTGTACACATTTATTTATTTATTATGTGATACCTTTTCTTGTCTTATTGAATTAGCTAGGATTTCCAGTACAATACTGAACAGGATTTGTGAGAGACCACATTATTGCCTTAGTCACAAGACTTTTGGAAAAGCATGTTTCTCACCTTTAAGGATGGTGTCAACTGTAGAATTTTTGTAAGTGCTCTTCATCACATTGAGAAACTGCCTACCTATAGTTATTTTGATGAGAATTTTTATTAGGAATTTATTAGGAATTTGTATTAGGAATTATTGTTTTCACTAAATGATTTTTCTACATCTACTATGCAATTATATGCTTGTCTTTATCATTATTTTGATAAAACCTATCACTTACTGATTTTCAGAATTGAGCCAATGTTGTATTACTAAGATAAATCTCACTCTATCTCAGAGTATCATGAAATAAACTTCTTTTCATGCATTTCTGGTTTCCATATGCTAATGTTTTATGGAGGATTTTTGTATGTATGTTCATGAGAGATTCTGATTTACAGATTTCCTCAACAATATTGTATATCTTTATCTTCTGTTGGAATTAAAGAAATGCCTGTTTCACAGAATGGGTTAAGAAACATATCCTTTTTAGATATTCTGCAATATACTGAAGGCAATTGATATATTATCTTCCTTAAATGTTTGATAGAATATACAGTGAACTCATCACTCTGGTGTTTTCTGTTTTGTGACGTTGTAGCTATTGATTAAATAGTTATGTTTATATTTATATTAATTACTTTTATTACCTATTTCTTTTTGTGGGGGATTTGACGGATTGAAACTTTCATCTAGTTTTCCCTCTATTTAAGTATTAATATGTGTGACCACAGAGTTTTTCATAATACTCCTTTATTTTCTTTTTTATATTGATGCCACTTCTGATATTAACAGTTAGTATCTTCTATTACTTTCTTGTTTGGATGGTCATTTGATCATTTTTAAAGCACAAGTTACATAAGCATTTTTTTCCTTCTTGAAAGAAAGTTAATGAAGTGCATGTTGTGGAAGAATTGACACTTTTGCCTTTGTTGGTAAATATAGGTAAGAACAAATTACCTCCCTGCTACCAAGCTCTGCTGTGTCTTGTGAAGGGAGGAAGATAATATTACTTCTCAGGTTTTTTATGACCTACTCTTTGTTCAAAGCAGTGAACTGAAATTATTTTTTTCAAAATTACTTCTTAATCCTCTCTGATGAGGATTTAACAAATCTAACCATAAAACTTATATCCTTTTATTTTATTTTTATTTTAAAAAGAATAAAATAAAAGAAAATAAAACAGAATAAAGGCAATCAAACAAAACAGCAAAATTGATGCAGGATTTTCAAACAAGATAATAGTAAATCAACAATGGCTACCATAATGCCTCCTGTTATCTTCAAAAAAAACTTCCCATACCATGGGATATAATAAAATCAAACAAAACAGCACAGAATAATTACCAATTAAAACAAAACAATGAAAGCCATATAGAACTTCAAAACAAAATAATAAAAAATCAACAACAGCTACCATAATATACCTTGTTATCTTTGAAACAGCTGCCCATGACACCAAGTATAATAAAATCAAACAAAACAAAACAGAAACCAAACCAAACCAAGCAATGAAAATAATACAAGAATTTAAAACAAGATAATAAGCAATTAACAATGGCTACCACCTTCAGAAGAAGATCTCCCATAGTTCCTACACTGCATATTGTTTTCCTTCAAATGGTTACTCAGACTATCGGCAAAGTCAATCAAATACTAAGCTACGAGCATTCAGTTGATTTTTTGTACCTCAGTAGCTATCCTTCCAGCTTGTTTCTCCAGATCAGCTGGTTGCTTTTGAGGGCTGAGTGGGAGGGAGGGCCTCAGTTCTTGTCTCCCAAACAGGCCAATTCTCAGGAAATGGTTGGCTTTTGTTGGCCTGCAACTAGTGCTGACTCACAAGAAGAGGTTAGAGTAAACTAACACTCCACGTTTAATAAGGTAGGACTTTGAATCCTGTTTTGAGACATCAATGTCTATTCACTTTCAAAGCTTCTTTGCTGCTTGTAATTATTCAATCCCTATTATCCTGAGCTCTGAATGCTTAGAAGTATAGTCAAACTCCCCTAGCACTTGCTCTTTGTCATAATATAAATAGCACTGTTGCAGATCCTGGAACAGAGCTGCTTGTGTACTAATTAAATTATTTTAATAGTGTTACTAATTCCTAGGTCTAGAGTTCTGATGAAAGAAAAGAACATCAGTAATTTTAAAATATATAGTTTATTTGAAAGTATAAATAAATATTACAAAAGTGACATATGCTGTCTAGAAATCAATGTGCTTGATAAGACCCACTGATTATATATCCAGAATTCTGCACTAGATAAATAGTATTTCAGGTCATTAGTGCCATCTTTTATTATAAAAGATAGTGGTCCCCAAAATCAATTGAGTCTAAGAAGTACGTGGAATACCAGGATAAACTTTTCACCTGAAATGGTGAGTGTCAAAGCATTTAGGTATCAAGGTATAATATGGTCACAGAGGAGTCACCATGTATTGGTGCAATTTTATTATTGTCATCACCACTTTTGTTAGTAGCATCCATTATAGTAAAAACTATTAGATATATCCACTTAAATCGCACTGGAAACAGTTTTTCAAATTATATGATTTTAGGGTGTCTTTTTTTTTCTTTTACCAAAATCCTTTTATGTAAACCTAAAGGAACATATTAAAGGTTACAGGGAACATGTTCAGCACAAGGAATATAAGTTCAAAATCAGCTATTTTATTAATTTTAATATGTATAGGACTTCTATGAATTCTTGCATAAATAGAAGTGGCTTAAATTCTGCATGTCCAGTGCTTTAATTTCCCTCCTGTAGAACCAGCATCTCAGTGCAGACCCATCATGCACTGCGACAGTGTCAGATGGGAACCATATACTGTATTTCAAGCCACTCTTCATTACCATGCTAGTCAAAGGAGGTCCCTGAGAAGGTGAACATAAATTGACAATATATTTTGGGAGAAAAGTAGAGGGACCAAGAGCAAGAGAAAAGAAACAGGAAAAAAAGAATCAAACAGGAGAGTTTCAGATCATTATTTAGGAAACAGATTCACGTCTCTCATTTGATTCTTATTCGCCTTTCCTTGTGTCAAATGGGAGTGAAGCACAGGATAAGTGGAGCAGGTGATTTGAGGAGAAGCAGCTTTGCTCAATGACACATTGGACAACTCTACATCATTTAGTTTGAATGCAGAATATTTCTTCATTTGAATTTTCAACAACAAAAAAGGCTTGCAATTTCTACCCTGTCACAGGAAAACGTTCACAGCATTGTGTAATTCCCAATTTACATAGCTGATTTCATATGCGCTCAACAGTCTGTCGAGCTTCTGACAGGTGGAACTTTCTCCTCTGTAACACTGGAGAGACAGCGCTGGGACGATGTGTTTGTAAACAGTGTGCCACATTACAGTTCTGAGAGGCAGGAGAACAAATGCCTCACAGCCGCATGTGCAGAGCTTGTCAGGTAGGAGAGGACTCAGAGACCGAGGATTTCTGAAAACCAAAGCACCTTAGTGTCAGACTGCTCGAAGCCTGTTGTACTAGAGAGTGCATAAAATTCCAGTGCCTCGGGTTATGTTAAGAATATTACAATCATTATCACTGAGTTGAGTGAGGATTAACATCCACATACACAAAAATACAAACACACGTCTATCTGTATATGTGTGTATATAATTGTATTGCATTTTAATACATATATAAATTTAGAGCAATTTGTCCAACACTTTAATTTGACTTGAGCTAATGGACACTAGGAGTGGGACACAAGGTCCATCAAATAATTGGTTCTTGTCTACTTACAATCAGGTACTATTAAGAGTCTTAGCAAGAATCCACGTGTGGAATTCCCAAAGACATCACAAACTGAGTTTGAAGCTACAGGGCATCTTCAAAGAGGAAGAATATCAAAAATGCTCACACTGGCTTGAAATCCACATGACCACTCTGTCTCATCTGATAATTTGTCCGATCTGATAAACAGTCACACTGTTAACAACAGTTCACAAACTACAACTTGTAGGCTATATTGACAAAAATATATATATCAAAAGTAAAAGAACATTTTATGATACAGGGAAATTCAAATTTCCATGGATAGTGTCCTATTGGATCACATTTATGCTCATTGGTTTCCATATTGTCTTTGGCTATTTTCATACTAAAAGGCAGAGTTTAATAGTTACTGCAGAAACCATAGGGCTCAAAAGTGTAACATATTCACTATATGAACTTACATTTGTTTCGTAGGCATAACAGTTGGTGACAAATATAGTGTCACAAAGCAGCAGTAATTTAACCTCTCACTGTTCTGTACAAAATCAGCTCAGCTGTGTTCAATCCATAGGCTCCGGGAGATTCTGTACCTTTCCTTTTCCAACCTGTGCCTATTTCTCATTTTTCTTCACTTGTGACTGCATCACTTTAGCCTCTTGCTTGGGTCTTCTCATTAGACTCCTGTGTTCTCCTCCCCAAATACACACTTCTTGTTTTCATTAAGACCTAACAGAATCATCTGTTGTTGAAATCTTTAGTTATTTCTCCAAAGACGTTTCCTTGTTTTATCAAGTAAGGTTATTTTAAAGGTTCCAAGTGGTTCTCACTTTTGTATACTGTAATTCAACCTAGGAGAGCCCTTTATGGAAAAAGTTTGTCTTTGTCTAGAATTTAAACTCTCACTCATGGGAAAGTGGTAACGTAAGAAAAACAGGAGATACTGTGTGAGAACTTTTATGCTTTGCCATTTTGCTTTGTGTTTCATCCAAAACAGATACGAAAGGCTGTTAGTAGCTGGACATTTTTTACTGACAGTTGAGATGATGCTATTGGGAAGACAGTGATTAATTACATTATTCATAAGCAATACCATTTGAAACAGAGGATATATCTAATAGTAGGTATGCCTCAAAAAAGACAACACATTGTCAGTCACATCATCCTTTCATTTTTATGGAAATAAATTTTTATTCTTTACCCCAAAATAATGAACTTAAGGAAATTAAATCTTTAGGATGACAAAAGGGGTAACTGTCCAGGAATGTAGAAGTTAAGGGAGGTATAAAAGTCCAGTGACATGCTTTGCTTCTTGTTTAATGAGCCTATGACTTTTTCTTACAAGACTCCCTTTGGCAGACCACATACTGAATGATTAGTTATAGTGTTTCAAAGCAGGTGGATCTTTGCCAGGTATCAGCACTGTAGGCACCTGGCTAGTCCTAAATTAGGAATGTTGCAGGTAGAGGAAAGTGAAAGACAGCTTCAGTCAAAAGAAAGGGATGGGCTGTCAAGGTACCAGGTAGATTGGGCGTCTTACGTGTCCACAGATCTGTGATTAAGAAATAAAAAGACATTTGACTTTTTGGTTCATAGGTGGTTGAGGATATAAGGAAGCAGAAATGCCAGCTTGCATGGCATCAGTGCAGGTATCAAAGAATCATCAGGTACTACTCCAGAACCTGGGAGCACCAACACTAAGGAGGGCTTGTGGAAATGGAAGTATTCATACAGGATGTAGAATTGATCTTATTTCTCTATAGAAATCTTAATAGAAGAAAAGGAATTAATCTCCAGAGTTCATTTGTTATCAATAAGAACTGTATTAAATCTCAGGACTTTATCAAATGTCCTTTCAAAAAATTTAGTATGATTATGCAGCTGTAAATAAATATTTCTATATACAAACATAGAGTTATACATGTGTATCAATAATTGGTTTTTTTCTGGTTTTTTTTTTTTTGTACCAGGAATCAAACTCAGGACCTTGAGCTTATCAGGTAGGCACTTATGCTGCTGAGCTGTATCCCTGGCCCTCATAACTATATATATGGAGTATAAACAATATAAATATAACTATCTGAATGTGTCAATATATGCAGTGGAACTATACATTAAAATATGAATAAAGGAAGGTAATAAATTAATTATAAAATCATTTGGATGGGGAAAAATTATAATTTTCTTGTTATGAAACTGCGGAGGGATGTCAATGAAGAACTGATATCCAAGTAAATACCTTGAGTCAGCTGTACACTCGAGGTGTGGGGAATCTGACCCATAGCTATGAAAAAGAATGACTTTTATTATTGTTGCTTGGGAATATCGCTCCAATAGGACCTTTTGATATAAAAATAATTACTGAATGTTTTGTTAGCTAAGACCTAACTGTAATAAAAACTCTAAAATAAGATACTATAATCATAACATAGTGCTCTAAAATAAAGTATAAAATGAATTATTTTAGTGGAATCAAGCCCATGGAAGTTAAATAGTCTTTTATTTTAAATCTAGTTGTATTGTTCTTTCTGCTAGAACATATGTCTTCCCTGAAATACATACATTTGATCTCTTACTACTTATTTGTTGAAGATAATGAAGATACAGAATTACCTCTTCTACAGAGTTGCAGAATTGGTCTTTTTAACTCATGCTAAAAAGTATTGGGGAAATAACTGAGTCACCCTATTTATATTGTTATAAATAGGGTGGACTGCAGCTCTAGTATCAATTACAAGACAAGACCCAGACTACAGAATACAAGACCAAGACTTCTAAAATTTACTCTTTTTCTCAGGATGGAAGCCACATTGCATATACCAGTGAGAATAGGATTTGATATGAATGACTTCTTTTTTCTTCCTATCATTTCCAGGAATGAAAATAGATGTGACTCAGAATGGGATTAGAAATATTTTCTTTCATTCATGCTCTATGGAAAATTGCATCCTAGGCATCTAAGTATAGGAATATTTTCGTAGATAGACTTCCTAGGGAAACTGACAATGAATTTGTAGGCACCAGATCAGAGGAAGAAGACATTTCTTTTTGTTATTAGAAAAATTGAAGGAAGTAAATTAGTGGCTCATGCTAGGTGTTTAGATAAAGAATACGATGAACAGGGAGAGGCAGGAAGAGAGAGGCAACTGGGAAGAGTGGGTATGATAGATTAGGTAATAAGGAATAGCTGGTCAAAGGAAGTTAAAGAAGGGTCTTGTTTTATGTGGGAATTTTCTGACATTTAAAAAAATTAATGTACATTTTAAATATATATAGTGATCACTTTCATCACAGGAACTTTGTACCTGTACATGACTTATCTCAATTCTTTTTTTTTTCTGATT
>PVJX010044301.1:0-13264 GCA_004027295.1 Dolichotis patagonum
CTTCTTCTTTTTCTTCTTCTTCTTCTCCTTCTTGTCCTTCTTCTCTTTCTCTCTCCTTCTTCTCCTTCTCCTCCTTCTCCTCCTTCTCCTCCTCCTCGTCTTCCTCCTCCTCCTCCTCCTTCTCCTTCTCCTTCTTCTTCTTTCGCCTGTACCATTCAGCAGTCCTTTTGTCAGCACTGGCTGCTTCACCATGCCTAGTTGTGCTACTAGTTGACAACCATGCCTAGTTGAGTAGCTATGTGCAGAGTCCTTGAATGTGAAAAGTCACTTTTCCTAGATGCTATTAAATTTCTTTTTATGTTTGACATTGGGCAAGTAGATTACAACGTATTCTTGTGTAAATTTTTTGAAGGCTTATCTTGTGCTTTTGGGCTTTCAGCATCTGAGCATCCATTTTATTTTCCAGGATTGGGAAATTTTCAGCCTTTCTTTCTTTGAATAAGATTCTAACCTGTCTTTGTCCTCCTTTTGGAATATGTATGAGTTGTCCTCATGATGGTATTCTGACATACTGGCTTGCCAACTTAATTTCCAAAGTCCCTGAAAATTCATGTACTATTTTCCAGTCTTTTAAAATCATCTATCATGACTGATAACTTCTGGTGGAATTTTTTATGTTCTGGTTTGTTTTGTTTTTCAGATTTGCTGATCGTTTCTTCTATTCACAAATTACTCTAATGAACTTTGCTGTTCTTTTATTGTGGTCTTCAATCTCATAAATTCTCTTTGGTATACTTTTGCATGTTTTTCTTTATTGTAATTCCCAATTTATTCTCATATTTTCTTATTGATTTCAACGACAATCTTTGTAACAGTTATTTTATGTCTGATGAATTATATATATTTGTTTCTTTGGGAGTGATTTTTGGCTTCTTTCAACCATGTTTTCCTGTTTCTTCATTGATCTGGGTTCTCTGTGCTACTGTTTATTTATCAGAAAATATTTCCCTCTCTCAGTCTTCAAGGACTAGCTTCACCAAAAGACAGACCACAGACTGTGACAGTGTCTCAAACCTTCATTCTATTTCAACTTCCTTTCCTTTTTATTGGCATATCTCAGACATCTTTTCTTGGTTTTGTAAGCACTTCAAATGAGAAGCCAGTTTCTCAGGGAGTCCCCAGGAAATCTGAATCATTGAACATTCTTTATTCTTTCTCTCTCTTGGAAAAAACAGGATATATTTTTCTCCTATTCACTTACCACTGAGTTGACACAGACTATGGTGATTAGTAATCTGTTAAATCAAATCATCACTTCACTATTGGGTTGCAGGTTGTTAGGGTATTCCAGGAACTGTGTTCTGAGATATGAAGGACAAAATCCACTGCTTTGGGAAGGCCCAGAAAATTAGGACATTTGAGCATGGGCTAATTATTTCTATCCTTAGCAAGTACCTGGTAGCTGCCAGTCTTGTACTGTGCTAGGATATGATCCAAGACTCAAAACATCATCTTTGTTCTCACCAGGTCACTAGTTACTTATAAATTTCTAAGTATTTCTGCCCATTATTGTTTCAAGCATGATAGGAAAGCAGTCAGTCTGCTTGAGGAAAGCACCAGGAAAAGTCAGAACGTTAGCAACATTATCCAGTTCTTTACCAGGGAGAAATGAGGCACTTATCTCTTGATCATATGATACTGTGCCAGGGTTAGGGATTTTGGTGAGAAACTATCTTAAATTTTTCAACTGGCTTCAAAGTGTTCGGATTTCCATTCACTTGGAGATGCAGAAATTGTTAACTAGCTTCTGGGATTTTTAACCAAGAAAATTTGTGAATTGTTGAACAACTGTACTCAAGAAAGAAATGAGGACCCATGGCTTCTTGTGCTGCTGTCTTGCTGATGTCATCCACTACCAGTCAATACTTTTTGAATAGGTCTAATTCACTACTTAAAATTTCCAAAAATACTTAAGGAAACTATGATGTATTCTAGAAGCCCTGCATGAAAAATGCTTCAATGACAATATTGAAGTCTGGATTATTATACTTTTTTTTGGGCAGGGTCTCACAGTTTAGTCCAGGCTGGCCTTGAACTCATGGCAATTCTCCTGCCTCAACCTCCTAGGGCTGGGATTACAGTTATGCACCACCACACCTGGTTTAAAACCTGGATTATGATGACCATTGCAATTCCATATAGGGAAGCCTATAGAATATCAGGTTGCAACCTAAAACCTGTGAGATGTGAGAAAGAGATTAGTAAAGCAGTTTCAATGATTGAGTTCAAGTCATGTTGGATTTTATTATACTTTAACTGGAGGATATACTTTACAAAAATGCTTTGTTATACCTAAGAAGGAGATGGTAATATTTTGTATCCATTTTATACCAGCTTCTCAGAATTCATATCTTCCCAACTCTCTTGTCAGTGATGTGACATTTATGGCTTGAAATCAGCCATAACAGAGACTTTTAAGACCAAGGAAATTGACAAGAGTTCCAGAATAGGGCATTTTTATTTTTGGAAAACCAGTCACTAAACATTCACCAGAGAAACATTTGAAGAACTAAAAGCTTAAATCACTAGGTACTATAGGGTATTATGAACAAAGCCATTTTATATCTGGTTCTTAGACTAACAAATTCTGAAGTGATTTCCATTTAGGAATTGTATCAACCGAGTCTTTTATTAGCTATCTTCTGATACTTAAACATTTTAAGCCTTGTTGACCCAGGAGAAACTGTCCCTTCCGGGATAGCCAGTTCCTGTGGGAAATACACACTTGGATTACAAGTGTGCACTTCAAATGTAAATCATCCAAGTCAGAATCTACATTCCCAACTACCTCCAAAGGTTAGGTATCAAACAAGTAGAAACAGTCTCAGTATTCAAGCACCCACTGATGTAACTCAGACTAGTCTGTCCTAAGCCCGCTTATCCTATCTTGTCTGCTTCTTTCCATAAAGGCCTGTAGTGGTCTTTTGTTCCCAGTTTTTTCCTTTCCTTCTGCTTCTTGAGTCTTGTGCTTCTCCATGTAACCCCAATTCTCCAGAACATACTATGGTTCTTGCTCCTGGAAATTGTAATAAGTCATGTTTTCAGTAGCAATTATCTCTGGTCTTACTATGCCTGAGGAATAATAAAACCTATCACAATACAGAAAATCTTTCAGGAATATTCTTAAGACCAAAACATTTGAAGCAGAAATAGGAATCATATTAGGAAAAGAGGGAATTTATTCAGATAAATTTAGTACCAAGAAAGTCTTCTGTCAATCTGATCAAGATGGGATGGGATCAAGAACTACAAGTAGTTCCATTTCAGACGGGAAAACAACTTCTTAAACTTTACATTGATCAATGTAGGGTACGTCCAGATCCTTAAGAGGGGACTAGAACTTGGGCTTTGGAGAAGCTGTTTGATGGAAGGGTATTGCAGAGAGAGGGTCTTTTATAAGTGTGATCAGTCATTCTCATCATTCTCAACTGTCCCCTAGTGGTGGAATTAATGTCATAGTTCAAGAAAGGAAGGTACACTGTGGTACACACTACATAATAGGAAGATAAAGTCATTTGCCAATTTCTGTCTAGATTATATAATTTATTAGCTCTCTGAGCAAGTCAACATCACTAGAGAGAATAAGTGATGTCACTGAAAAAGTGCTAAAAGTTCATGCCAAATTCAGAATCTGATATATCCTTTTAGTCTTGGTGGAAAAACAAATGTAATATAAATTAGTCATTTACAGCTTTGCAAAAGCTAACACACTGTGAAGATTTATCACCTAGGCCATGAAAAAAATTGAGCTTCTTTGACAACACAAATAAAAATAAAAATTATTGCAACTGAAATCCAAATAAAGCAAACTTCAAAAGTAGAAGAAATGTAAAAATAAAATATGTTGGATTTCTGTTCCTACCATCGTCTCTCAGTTTTTGTTGTTCAGGCGCTTTATGCTATTGTGGAGATTAGTGACTAGCTGAACAGGAAATGACTTAACTTGAAAAATTCTAGAAAAAAAATAGACAAATATTTATTAGGCTTCTTATACCCCAAAATTAGCAAAAACAAGGATATGTAGTCACTGTACATTCCAAGTGACACCACTGTATTTCTAAAGAAATATTTTATTTGCGCCTATTTTCTCTGAAGCATTCAGAGAACTATATTTGTGCAGTATGTGCGTACCATTTCTTTTTATGTTAATAAGAAATTATAAATGAAATTTTAAATTGAAAATATAATAAGTATATTTAAAAATCTTACTGGTAATTTGAAACAACAATGCTGTCAACAAATGACAAACAAAATAGAAAAGGCTTATTTTTAAAAAGTTACTACATTTATATAGAAAAAGTACATGCTAGAAATTTTAAAAGTATTCTAAGAAACAACCACAGAGGTACAAAGCGAACTCAGTGTAGGTGATAGAAAACAAGACTACATCATGAACAGTTGACTATATGGAGTTTAAGAAAGATCGTATCATGAAAAGTTGAACATGTGGAGTTTTCTTTAAGGACATATTTTCTTTATAATGTGCTGTCTGAGTGGAATGTCTTGGTTCCTTCTAATATTTCTTTGCATCATAGTTCAAATATCTATAAAACTCTTTGATTACTTACTAGATTCTGTAAAATCCAGGATATACTTACTGATCTGAACTTATTTTGGGGACACTGAAAGATACAAAGTTGACTTAGCTAACATAGTTTAGGCTTTTATTGTACTATATCGTTGGCCCTTCTTAAATCTACTCAAATTTGTATTACAGCTTTTTACAGATGAGATTAGTGTCATTTTCATTTTTAAATGACAAAGCTGAAGTTTAGGAACATAAGTAACTTGCCTGAGGTACTCTCTTAGTTTTCTTGTTGCGGAGACAAAATAAACAAAACTCACACATTAAAGGAGGAGGAGTTTGTTTCAGCTCACAGTTTGTAAAAGTTTCAGCCCATAGTTGGCTGGCTCCAAGCTAAGGCAGCACAGCAGAGCTACGTCGCAGAGGAAGCAGACAGCAGGAAACAACAGCAGCAGCCTGCCTTCCTTCTCTCCCTTGATTAATGCCACCAACACCCAGGGCTGGACTTCCGTTATCCATACCCAGAAGTTTGCTAATTCCAATCGGTGGACTAATTTAGTACCACAAACCCTTAATTCCAGTATTATATGCCCTAGATCCAGCCAGCTCTGAAAACCCCAACTATGAGGATGGCAGGCTTTGGGAGAACATTTAAATACAAGTCATAGCAGGTACGAGTTTGAAAACTGAGTAGGACAAGCCAGAATAATAGTCAGTTTGATTGCAGAGTCGGGTGGGGGAGAGGATCGGTACTTCCTGTTTGCCGGTTTGCTGGGGTGTGGCTGTTCCCAGTCCAGTGGTAGCCCACGCATGGCTTTGGTTCCCAGACGGGGCTTGCTTCCAGGTGTGGCCTCTTCTCTCTACCCCTGGTCTGCGAATGGTGCTGACTTACAAGGAGAGGCCGGGATCTGGCTATTCCAGGTCTGGTGGCGGCCCACAGATGGCCAAAATGATTTTTAACTTGAAGAACTAGATGGAATTAAGTTTTTAATGATCAGAGGAAGAAGAATTTTCACAAATTCACAGTTTCAGAACATTGTAGGGCATCCTTGAAAAACACCCGTATTTGTGGTCCTGGGAATTAGTAAAAGGTAATGTTAGGACAAGATTATAGGGACTCTGGATATTTCCCCACACCTAAATAAAGCCAAACAACTATTCTGAGCAGGCAAATAAAATGTTTGCATTTTCTGTTTAAAGGGATGACTGTATATCCCTGTGGAGACAAGACTTGTGAGGAAGGATGTGAAATGTGGGCTTCTTAAAGACCAGGAGCAGGTATGGAGGTGAAAAGCCCTGTGTGCGTCAGCCCTGTGGTACAGATCTAGTTAGCACATGAGCTAACTTGCTGAGGTCAGAAGTGGCAGGTGAGTACACTATGGTTGAATATATGAAGTGGTATGGCAACCATTCACTTACAGTTTTCATACATTGTTCTATAAGTACTGAAGAACAAATCCCAGTTCCTCCTTGTATTTCTCATTTGTGGTATGTTGCTCTGTAATTATGCTAAAGCCCTGAAGAAAGCTTCACAGGTAATGTTTCCCAAATGTTAGACTTAAATGGCAACTTGTAGACAAAATTACTAGGAGACAGTTATGGTGACATTTGTACTCCACCAAGTTCTCATTGCTGGCATTTATACCCGATAGTACCATCCCACACAATCTCTGACATAGGCAATTTTCAGTGGCTGTTTGTTGATTTTCTGAATATTTATAAAGACATGTCCAATATTCCCTTTGGTTTAATTAATATATTTTAAAATTAAAAAGTTTCTGTTCCCAGTGCTTGAAATACCTCTAAAAGAAAAAAAAAATCAGAGGATATATTAAGTTGTTACCTTAATAGCTATTGATCTTTAGTGCTATCTCCTATCCCTTGAATCTCCTTGTGTATTTTCAGACTTTCTGGTGGCACCCTATGTGGAAAAGAAGCAATTCTTCATCCTTACTACTGTGGTCAATCTCTGACTTAATTACTTCCTCAACATTTATTGAGATCATTCAGTATAGAAAGAATGAGCTCTCTTTCACTGAGATAATTTGCATATGTAGAATCATAGAGTCTTATCAAGTGCTGGTAGTATCAAACCAGTGGACTATTATGTCATCCTTCCAGTGGAATCTTAATTTCCAATTCCCTTTCCTGGGTGTTTTCTGAAGCTCACATATCCATAAGAGAATAAGAGGAAAGCCAGAGAGAACATTAACAAACCCCATAGAAAACAGTAGAATGGCTTTTAACTCATATAGGAACTCTTTTACACTTAATCTATTCAGATTTTTTTAATTCAAGTGTAATACCTGTCCATCTGTCTGTCTGTCTGTCTGTCTCACAAAGACAAAATTATTACCTCTGTCTTCAGCAAACTAATAAAAAGTAGCTGAGAGGATGTGAAGCAGACATTTTTTGGCTGTCCCTCCAGCATTTCCCATCCTTGTACTGTCAACCAAAGCATTTTGATTTTTAAATTGTTTATTAACCCACCATTTTTCTAGTCTCAGATTTGTGGTATAATTGGGATAGATGTCATACTTAAGGCAATTACTCTATGATACTCTTCTGGTGACAGCACTAGTTAAGTGGATAAAATATGTAAATAAAGAAAAACAGAATTCTGAGGAGCAAAGTTTCTTCTTTATAACACAGTGATTCTAAAAGGGTCCTTTCTCTATTATCTTCAGGAGTTAGGGGAAGGATGAAAGACCTGTAATACTCCAATTCATTTTCCTGCCACAAGGATAATGCCAAATTAGAAGCAATGTAGTTGAGAAATGGTAAACTTCTCATAATTTAGGTGTACCTAAAACTAGCACATAGATTTTTCCATTAAGTGAGCCAATAGGTAAGTTAAATAAGCATATATATATATATATATATATATATATATATATATGCCAGTTAAATATATATATATGCAGGCAAACACATTCAGCTCTTCCCAGGTCTTGCAAATAACTAACCACGCCTGTACGCATTCTGTTACAATGAAAGTGAATTTGTGTAGCATACAAAAGCATGTCAAGAATAAGCTTATAACACTGGAGAAATTGTGCCAAGAGACAATTAGATCTTATTTATATCACATGAAATTGAAGTTTTGAATAAAATGCAGTAGATTTAATTTCAGGGTGGTGTGACCGATCCATGAGGTTAGATGAGTCCCCCTTAGTGCTTACTTAACATGGTAGAACTTCATTCTAGAAGAAAATATCAAAAGTGCTCCTCCTCAGGCACTGTGGAAACTCCAAAACTAGTCTTGCTAGTACACTTATTGTATGTTATGATGAAAATGTGTCATTTTAAATTATCTAAATAAAACTAATGTTTCTACTTGGTTTGTGTGTCAGAAGGATATCAACACAATCTAAACCAGACAACTATGAGACTGGCCCACACGATTCAGAATACAGAGGCCCCACACAAAAACTGGGTCATCATTTCTTCCGAGAGGAGGACATTAAGAAAGGATGCGCATGCCTTTGAGCACTAGCCTCTCTATGCATCCTAAATGGACACATTGTAGATACTCCTGTGGATCAACTGTGCCATTTTAAAATTAACACTGGGCACTAAAAAATGAAACTACCATGCAAGGTAAATACCTATGGAAAATCAGCTCAACTATTCTTTTTACAGTCTTGAGTCCTTTGACATCAGACAAATACAATCTGTATATTTCTGGCCCTGCCAACTTCACCTATAATATACAATTTCTCCTGTGTTCACAAGTCTCAAGAAATGGAGATTTGGGGTTTTTAAAAAATACTGACCCCTCCTAAAGCAGCTTCCATAATATCCTATAGTCCATCTTAAGCTGTCATGAGATCCCCTAATGTTAAATCATCCTTCCTTAAAACTTTTTGCTCATGCATAGCCCGTGATTCCCCTTGGTTTTGGAGCTCAGTGAGATTTTCCTTCCTCTGGCTACTTTCATTTCCTGGACTATTCTCTGCCTTTCAAATACTACTACTTCTAATTTTAAAGATTTTAGGTAAAATGATCCTGCATCAGTTAGAATAGTACTGTTATAATCAAACCTTATATTTTATACTTTTGTTCAGAGGCCATATCATATCTTGTGCTAAATTACATAGAGATATAATTACTTGATTTCTTATATTTATTCTAAATTTTAAGCTTTAAAGGGAAAGTACTATGTGTATTTACTTACTGCTTTATTCGGCATACCTACGGCAGTGCTGGGCATTTAATAGACTTCAAGTAAATATGGCATGATTACATAGTCTCATTCTGTTCTTTGAGGAAAGGCTGTATTAAAAACAAAGCAATTATTAAATACTGGTTTATCAGCAGCTGAATGCACTTTTTACAGATTTCTCCAGGAATGCTCACCAGTATCACCTGTATTTTTCTTACTTCATGTTATGGCCATCTAGGAGGCAAATTGGAAGGTTCCTCTAGCCCATGAGCCCACCTCTTGGTTTTTCTGCTGTTGCTTTGTGAATCTGACCTGTGTGCTCATGGGAAATTATTCTCCATGTGCAAGAACATTGGAGAACAACAGCTACACAGTCTAATGAGTCTTAGAAGACCACACCTAGCTCAGATACTGCTGTTCACTTGTCAGATCTTATGGAGGGTTCTTTCAATGTTCTCAGCACTGGCATTTGATTACTCTCAGCTTAGCCCCTGATGAGACATTTTCCCATACGTTCTTTCAAATGAGATTTTAAAGAATCAAACTTGCTGACTTCATCCTCTCTCCTCTTTTCCTGTGATTTGTGCATATCCTCTGTCAGACTTTGGCTGATCCACCCATCACTGACCTGGTCAAATAACTCAATCTGTTCCATGAGAATGACTTCAACCACTGTCACCGCCTGATGAAGGAGAGAAAAAACCTGGCCTTTTTCTCCTTCTCTTTGGAACAATAAATCATCTATTTATCCCAGGTGAATTCCACAGACAGGTCACTTATAGTTGGTGTTTCATGATTTACCAGATGTTTCTTCAACAGAGAAATTTCTAACTATTCTCTTTGCATCTCAGTGGCAACTCAACCTTTTTTTTATTTTTAAATCACCTAAAAATTAATCTAAAATTACCTAAATCACCTAAAAATTAATTGAATAAATTTATTAGGGAATATGGCCTGTAACAAACTTCAGCTTGTATATATTTTCTCTAATCTGCTATGCAATGGAAGAACATTTGTAACAAACAAAATAGCTATATCAAACTTGGATCAGCACATTTGAATGCACTGAAGCTGACCATACCAGAAGACCTATTGTTTTAGGAGGAAATGGTGGCTGTTCTCATTTTTTTGCTTTTATTTTCATAGTATCTGTAGGTTAAAATGTAATTTTTGATTAAATGTCAGCTAAAGTAGAGTTGTCCTTGAATCTCAGCTATTTTAAAAAAATCTTACTATATTCTTAAAAGTAACTTCAGCAACTTAGCATGTAAGAGATTTTACTGTTGCTCCTCTAATAAATTATACATTCAACTTAGGGTGCTTGGGAAGATTTACATGAGTATACTCAGTACATATGCACAGAAAAATGTGTTTTTCTGTTTGGCTAATCTTCTGGTTTTATGCTAAAACCTTTAATTTAATTTTCTCATTAATATCTAAAGCTTGACCATGCACAAAATGACATAATATTAAGGGTGGCTTTTATGACATTAAAATTCCATTTCCCCTTTCTTTTACTCATTCATATTAAGGAAAAAAAATTTAAATTAAGGATAACATTTAGGCATAAATGAGACAGGAGACCAAAACCAAAGTAGTAGCACTTGCTGCAAAGAACCCCAAATTCCGTTAACAAACTGCAATTTCTCTCCACTACTTTTAGGATGGGAGAAGTGAAACTAGAAAAATAAATTATCATCATATTCGCCAAAGAATATTTTCAGTTAATTACATTTGTCCCAGGCTCCTCTTTACACTGTCTTGAAACTCATTTTCTGAACTCAAAAAATCTTTAGCAGCAGGAAGGTCATTAATTTTAATTAAATGGAAATTTTTTATACTCACTAGAAAATGAGGATTAGTCTCAATACCTTTCACTAAATAAATAGAACAAATTAAAATTTGTAATACATCTCTAGATGGATCTAAAATGGTCTCATCAAAAGCCTATTAGTTGACAAGAAAGGAATGAGGTGACCCTGTGGGTTATAGTAAAAGTTGGACCCAGAATTACAGAAAAATGTTTGCAGAGCCATTCTTTTAGTTGATCTATCTTATTTGCATTATACCATTATTGTAGGGAGGGTAAAACTACCATCGAGTTTACAGATTTATTTAAAATAACTTTCATTTTCTACCATCACAATCTATTTGTATATAACTTAGACAACTGACCCGGTCTTCTGATATATGCTACCTTTTTCTGAGCGATTTTCTAGAAATAAAAATTAGACATAAATGTGGTAGTACACAATTCTTTCTCTGCTAGTGAATAACTCTGATTTTGTTGTTCTTTTGTGATTGCCCAGGGCTTCATATATGATAAACGAACACTGTATCACAGAGTGAAATCCCCAACCCTTTAAAGTATTGTTTGAGGCAGGGATTTACCAGGTTTCCCAGGCTAGCATGGAACTTGCTATCCTCTTGCCTCAGTCTCCCAAGCTGCAGGAATTACATGTGTACTTCACCATACCTGGCTCACCTATTAGCTTTTACTGTAGGAAAACAATGTCATCAGACCTCAGGGATCTTGTCATTAATGTGGACACAATAATTCCAAATTGGCGGAAAGCCTGTAAAATATGAAGCCTTCTAATTCATGAACACAAAATAGCTTTTCACGTATTTGTGTTCAATTTCTCAAATCAGTGTTTTATAGATTTCTGTGCACAGATCTTGCACCTCCTTGGCTAAAGCCTTTCCAAGTATTTTATTTTTTTAATGCTATCATGAGATTGTTTTCTTGATTTCCTTTCCAGATAGCTGATTGTTGGTGTAAAGAAATAATATTACTTTTTATCGATCTTTTAAATCAGTAAGTTTACTGAATTTGTTACTCAGTTAACAGCTTAGTGGTTTTAAAACTTAATGTATAGGATTGTGTCACTTTGAAAGGAGGACAATCTTACTTCTTCCTTTCCAATTTGGATGCCTGTGTTTCTTTTTCTCATGTAATTTCTCGGATTTGTATTTACAGGACTAAATTGAATAGAAGTGATGAGAGTAGACATCATTGTTTTGCGCCTGATCCTAGAATAAAATATTTCAGGTTTTCATTATTCAGTATCATGTGAGATAAATGGCTTTTATAGCACTGAATTAAGTTCCTTCTATGCCTACTTTGTTGGGAGATTTTATCCTGAATGGATGCTGAACTCTAATGCTTTTCTGACATATACTTAGATAATTTCATGTTTTATATTTTTCATTCTCATTCTCTTAACAAGATACATGACATTGGTAGAATATGTTGACCTAAACTTGAATCCAGGAGAAAAATCTTATTTGGTCATGGTATATGGAGGTTTTTAGACAGTGTTAAATCATCTTGTAATTATCATATTGAAGGTTTTTGCATCTATGATACTCATAGATGTGGTCTGTAATTTTCTTTTCTTGTGATGTTTTGGCTGGCATCAGTGCCTAAGTGATGGTAGCCTCAAAAAATGAATTTTGGGAATATTCCTTCATTATTGAGGGAAGCAATTTAAGAATTGCCTTTAGTTTTTCTTAACTGTTTGGCAGAACTTAACCATCAAGTTATTTGGTACTGGAATTTTCTTTGTGGGGAGATTGTTGATTATCGATTTACTCTCCTTACTCATTATTGATCTTCTTAGGCATTCAAATTCTAGACTGTATGTCTTTTGGAATTTAGCCACTTTTTCTTTGGTACACAATGTGTTAACGTATAGTAGTTCACAATAATCCCTTCATAGTTTTTTTTTTCATTTCTGAAGTATCAACTATAATGTCTTCTCTTTCATTTCTGATTTTATATATTTGTGTCTTATGTTTTTTCTTAGTTAAAGGACAAAACAAACAAAAGGTTCCTTAGTCAAAGGAACAACAAAAAGTTGATTGATTTCATTAATCTCTTCAAATGACCAATTTTTAGTTTTGTTGATTTTTTTCTGATTTTTGTCAGATTTTATTTGTTTTCTTCTGCTATCTTTAGGTTTATGTTTTTCTTTTTCTAATTCTTTGTGGTGTAAAATTAGCATGTTTGTAAAATTTGTGCTCTTTTTAAATGTAAGGATTTGTTGCTAAAACCTTCCTTTCAGTATCATTTCCTGCATCTCACAAATTTTGATATGCTGCACTTTTGGTTAATTTTGAGATATTTTTCAAACTGCATTTTGATATTCTCATAACATAAAGATTATTCAAGAGTGTAATGTTAGTATCCATAGCTTGAGAGTTTCCCTTTTTTCTTCTGTTATTGATTTATAATAATAATTATTTTGGTCAGAAAAGATACTAGTATGATTTAAAGCTTCCTGAATTTCTTAAGACTTGTTTTATAACTTAAAATATGACCTATCTTAGAAAAGCTTTATGTGTGTTGGAGAAAAATGTGAATTATTCTGCTATTAAATGGGAAGTTCTGAATGTGTCTATTAAATCCATGAGTTGTATAGAGTCACTCAAGTTCACTACATTTTTATTGATTTTATCTTTTAATCTTCTTTCTATAAATGAAAGGGGACTGTTGCAGTCTTTTACTACTAAGATAAAGATTTCAATTTTTCCTTCAATATTTGTCTACATCTTTTTTATGTACCTTTGAT
>PVJX010044302.1:0-13250 GCA_004027295.1 Dolichotis patagonum
ACAGGTTCACAGAAGTATGTCACAAAGAGCTACAAGTATCCACAGATGACATCACCAGACACACGTCACACATGCCCACACTGGAACACAGACACACATAAAGAGTCAGTATGATGGACACCTAGCCACCCAAAGCACCCCACCCTGAGTGGCCCCACAGATGAGTCAACACACACCTCTGATGCCTACCAAGGCAAGGTCTTTATGGTGATTTGGGGAGGGGACATTAGTGGGTTTCAGAGCCAGCATGGCTGGGCCAGTCCCTTCCCTTTCCCTAGCATAGCACAGTTTCCCTCAAGGAGGGCCCATGTCACAGGGGAATCAGACCCTTTCCCCTATAGCACCAATCTGGACAGACCACCCCCTGACAAAACAGTGAGTGGTGCCTCCTGAAGAGGGGGGTGAAGGGGTTGAGAAGAGGTGGTTAGTTTTCCTGTTTTAGACCAAGAGTAGCACCATCATGGGAGGCAGCTGGTGGTAGCGGAAGTCCTGGCCTGTCTTCCCCTACCCCAACATACGCAGGCAGGGTTGCGCATGTATCGGTACTGCTGGAGAAGTCTCCTGGATTGAGAGCCCCCAAGTGGGGTGGGAGCCCCAATTCCCCTAGACAAGTCAAGGTAAGTGGATGTCTGCATGGCCTGGATAGGGAGTCAGAGGGGTTCTAGGACAGAGATCTTAGGAATAAGAGATGATCCTTGAACATAAAGCTCATAAGCACAGGGCCTGGGGTGGGGACCTGCAATTGGAAGACTTAAGACTGAGGATAGAAATTGGAACAAGTTCAGTGGGGGCGAGAAGCCCAGAATGGAGTAAAGAAGATGGGGTATGGAATTGGGGTGCCAGGCTTTATAGGATTTGGTACCAGAGGAATATACAGGATGAAGTCTCGATTTTAGAATCAGAAACATTTAGTCAGAATTCTAGAACCTGAGGCATTTGGATCTAAAAATGAGAGGCAATTGGAAGCTGTGTGGCCTAGAACCAGAGAAATTTATGGAATGATAGATAAGAGGGAGACTGCAGAACCAGAGATTTTTGATGTCATAAGATCTAGAATCAGAAGGGTTGGGGTTGTAAGGGTTAGAACCATAAAACTTATAAGGCAGTGTGTAATCAGATGTTTGAAGACTGAGTTCTAGACCCAGGCTCATCTGGGGTGCTAACCTCGGGAACGCGCGGATTTGGAAATTGTAAGGTGTACAACTCAGGGAACTTACAGGATGCAGTCTAGAGTCAGAAGACATTTGTGACTCAGTTCTAGGACCTGAGAAGTAGCAGGTCATCAGCTCTGGGATCAGAGGATCTTGGAGGTTGCAAGGTCTAAGGGTTGGGTAGTCTAGAACTGGTGAACGGTGGAGCCATGAGGGCCTGAACCTAAGAAATGGCACATGCTGTGTGACTCTGGAGGAACTGGTTACAGGATCCAGACGAAAGCTTATTTCACTTCTCTGTGATGAGTGCAGAGTGTTGCAGAGGAACGAGCTGAGGCATCAGTGGTTTGAAGTCGAAATGGTTTAGAAATTAAGAGGTGTTGGACTGGGGATTTAGCTCAGTGGCTCAAGCGCTTGCCTGGTAAGTGCGAGGTCTTGAGTTTGATCCCCGATAATTTTAAAAAAAAGGTCTGGATTTGGAACCAGATGTACCACAGATCAGGAAGACTGGAACCAAGCTTGCACTTGTGGGGGTCTAGAACCAGAGGAAGTTACGGAATGAGCTCCAGAACCAATAGAGTCTGGTGGCCCCAGATCTAGAGCAAGAGCCTGTTAGAGGGTCTGTAGCTCACACCAATTTTTGGGACTCAGAACATTTGAAAACAGGCAGGCTTGGAGGTTGTGAGGTCCAGAATGAGAAAGAGCTGAAGATCAAGAGATCTGGAATCAGAGGGGTTTGGAGGATGTGAGGTCTGCAGCAGACCGTGTTGGAAGCTGTACAGTCCAGGCCCAGGCAAGGTCAGAGGTCGCTCAAGCTAGGCCGAAGGTGTTCAGTCTAGAACGGACAGAGGTCAGAAGTCCTGTGGTCTGGAAGCAGAGGAAGTTGAGGGTACCCCTGAAGTAGGAAGACCGTGAACGAAGTCATATTCCAGGTGAGGCTGGAGGCAGCAGGAAGTGGAAGAGGCAGACAGACTGGGGCAGCGTGGGAGACCCCTGCTCAGAAGTCTCTGGGGTGTGAAGTCTGGCCCAGAAGCTGCCCCCAGGGACACCTGAGGACCAGAGTCCCAAGTTTGATGGACCCTCAGCAATTCATAGTGATTAAAAGCCATACAAACACAAAAATAATAATACAAGAGGGACAGAAAGAAGTGTGATTATGGTTATCCTCTCCAGAGCCCAGAAACAGAGCTGTGACCTCCGCCTTCCACGCCCCTAGTTCCCCACAATAAAGCCGGGAGAGTGAGGTAACCATGTATGGAGAACCCCAAGAAGTCCTGAGAGCAGGAGGAGGGGGCCTGAGACCCCCCCTTCCAGAGGTCACTGAGCCAAGGCCACCCCAAAGAGCCCCCGAGTAGGTGCGGGCAGAGGGGGTACTGAGGTCGCCCGAGGCTGGCGGGGCACCCTGGCGAGGCCTACTCCGTGCGTCACGGCCGGTGTGGAGTGTGGCTGACCTCCTCTGCGGGTGTGAGGAGCGAGGCAGGACAGGCGCGCGCTCAGTGGACCTGGGCCAAACCTGTGGTCGGCTCGAAGTGGCTCCTGGGCTGGACGGCATCCTCGTCTGGGTAGAGAGAGAGCAGCGAGGGGCCCAGGCCTTCGGGGAGAGATGGAAGGTAAATCCGGAGGATGACCGCCCATCCCCTCTCCCCTCCTAGAGCTAAAAAGCAGGAGGGAGGCAGACCTGCCTGAGCCCCATGGCGGCGCCTCGAGCAAGTACAGCTGTGGTTAAGGACCTGCATTCAGGGGCTGGGGGTGCAGCTCGGAGGGAGAGCATTATCCTAGCACTGTGAAGCTCTGGGTTTCCACCCCCAGCGCCTAGTTTGCATCCCGGCATTGCTATTGCACTTGCTATGCAACCTAGGCAGGGGGCTTCACTTCTTGGGGCCTCAGTCCCCTTACTCATAAAATGGGCTCATAACAGCCCTCCGTCCCGGGGCTGCTGGGAGGAGTCAGTGAGCCCACAGGATGAGCTCTGAACAGAACCAATGCCAGAGCACATCAGTAAGTGAGCCGGTGCCTTTTCTGGGAAGCTGCTTTGCCCTCACTTACTGAGCACCTACTGGGGACCTGGCAGTGTGCTATCTGGAGGAATGAAACTCCCTGCCCCTGGGCTGACGTTCCAGAGCAGATGGCTGATGCGATCACGTCCAGACAAGACCTGGCTTGCAACTTGGCACAGAGCAAGTGCTCAGTCAACACTGGCTCTTCATTCACAGCTGCCCATGTGGCATGCGCACAGACAGTACAGCAGCAGCCAAGACAGCCTTGCCCTCATGCGGCTCAGAGCCACAGGGAGAAGACAGCCTGTGATCAAATAAGGATGCCTCAGTAGCGATGGACTGTGAGCTTAGGAAGGAACAGAGGGCCCCGGAGGGGGGAAGTAATATTGGATCTAGGCAGAGAAGGCAGGAAAAAGCACTCCAGGCAGAGGAGTTGGGATATGCAAAGGCCCTGAGGTGACCTCTGCAAGTAAGGCAACTTCAAGTCAGCACAATGCCCTGCAGGGGCCCTGTGCAATCTGCCCTTCACCTTTCCCTTTCTTTTTGCTTTTCCTAATGTAGACAGGCACAGCCCCACCTGGATACTTTGGTACCTGCTGGTCCCTCTAATTGGAGTAGTCTGCCCCAGAATTCATCAGGGTTGATTCCTTTCAAAATCTTTGCTTGACTGTCACCTTTTCTATGAGGCCAGCCCAAATCAGACTGCTTAAAATGGGGGAAAAAAACTCCACTCTCTTTTACCTGGCATGTATTATCTTCCCCACTTATTTTCAGCTCTTGCATTTTTTTTTTTTTTTTTTTTGGTTTCTATTTTTGTAATACTACTGGGGATGAAGCCCAGGTCTCACATGTGCTAGACAAGCATTCTATTGCCAAGCTGTGTACAATCCTAGTCCTTTGTATTTTATTTTGATCTTAAGTTACCCATGCTGGCCTCAAACTGGAACCCTCTTGCCTCAGCCTTCCAAGCACCTGGGATTACAGGTGGACGGACCCTTTCCTGTGCCTGTTTCTCTGCCATGGTCTTTTTTCCCTTCCCAGAATGCCAGCTCCACAAGGGTAGAGATTTCTATGTTTTGTTCTGTGAATCTCTAGCACCCAGGACAGTGCCTGGCACCTACCATGCGTTCCATAAACATCGTATGAAGAAAGGACTAAACCAAAAGTCTGAGTGACACAGTGTGTGACCTGAGATGGAGCAGCAGCCAGAGCCCACAGGGACTAGAGTCCAAGATGAGGAACCTGATCGTTCTCTGAAGGGCACTAGGGAGCCATGGAAGAGGTTTGAGCAGAGGAGGACTAGGGCAGAGTCATGCTTTGGAAAGATCCCTCTGGCTGACAGTTATGCTGGAAAGGGTCATGACAGAAGCACAACAGCTTGTCTCACGCTCCGGGTCCATCCGCCACCACAACAGCCACAAGAGAGGATGTTTCACGACCCAGGCCTTGTAAGGAAAGCTCTGGTGGTGTGGCATCTCCATGGGGCCTCACAGCTTCTCCTTCAGCTAAGCACTAAAGCAATGGGCCCCACCCGGCAGAGGGGGACACTGAGGCTTCGGAGGCAGGAGTGACACAGAGCCTCACAGCCGAGAATGTTCACAGCCCAGTCTGGCTCCAGAGACACTCGGGCTTGGCTCCCACCCCAAGAGGCAGCCTCAGTAATCTTTGTTCCCCTTGGGGTCCCTGCCTGCACCACAGTCCAGGAGAGGAGGCTGGGGCTGCCAGGTTCCACCAAGATCACCCCCATACTGCAGCACAGCCCCGGTACTGTCCCCCCTCTCCACCATCCAGCACCCCTCTCGGGGACAGGGGACCCAGAGCTACTGTATGTCTGGGTTGTCACTCACCCAAAGGCTCACTCATGTCCAGGAGGTGGCTGTGGGGGTCCTGCTGGGTCCCTGGGGTTTGGCCTCCCATCAGGAGGAAACTCTGGGGGAGAGAGACAGATCCACTGCCATCATCATCATCATTGCCAGTGTCCAAGGAGGCAGGATGGTGCAGTGGACAGTGCAGGGCACTGCTGGAGTATAGCGGCCACTTGTCTCCCAGTGTGTCCTCTGTGTGTCCCTCCAGAGCCTCTTCCTTCTCCCTTCTTTCCTCTCCTCCGTGCCCAGGAGGCTGGCTGTGTGTAGCCTGGCTTCGGGCTCTGTCGGGTGCCGGCTGATGGGGGCGACAGCAGGTGTATCGGAGGAAGGGGACATTTTTCCTCCTAGCTGCTTCCCTATTGGGTAACTGAGCTGCTCTGTCCCTGCATGGGACACCTCAGCCTCTCTCCAGGACCCAGGGTCAGCCCGGTCACACCTGCAGGCTGGGGGTAGTGCTGGTTCCCATGGTGCTGGCCCCAGTCCACAGGCTGACCCTGTACCCCACCCACAGCCTCATCAACTGTCCTGCTGTTAGATCCTCCTCAGCACCCTGTCTGAGGGTGCTGCTTCCTGCCTAGACTGGCTGATAAAGCCGCTTAACTTCTTATGTGTGATGTGTACCTTAATGACATTTCAAGCGTGGCTATGAGGATTACGTGTGTTAGTCATGCAAGGCCCTTAGTGAAGTCTGTATCCGGCACACAGTAGGCACTTAAGCAATTGGTAAGCAATTGGTAAGCAACCACACCCATCTTGTTCAAACAGCACTCTGCAGACTAAAAAGCCAGAAAACCCTTCTGTGGGCACTAGGGAGCCATGGGAGGTCCTAGAGGGAGGGTTTGTGGGGATTTGTGGAAGTGACGCAGTCCAGACTGGCTTTTAGAAAGTGTGTTCTGTTTGCTGTTGTGCAGAATGGACAGTGAGGTGAGACAAAGCAAGAAGACCAGAGGACACTACTTACTTTTTCTTTTTTTAAGGTCCTGGGGCTAGTGCATGCTAGGCAACCATGTTTCCCAACACCATTAAGTGACATCCTACTGAGTATCAGCTATGGGCCTGATCTCATTTAACCCTCGTGGCAGTGCTGTGCGATGTCACAATCCCCATTTTCCAGATTTAGAAACTGAGGCTCAGAGTTGACATGAGCTGCCCAACTTCTCAGTAACTAAGTGGCAGACTTGGGACTCAAACCCATGTCAGCCTGACTGTCATGTTTAAAACTCTTGACTATACTAGATGTCCCAGACCAAGCCTGCTTTGGAGGGGGTCCCATGGGAGGGGTCCCCTGCGGACAAGGAAGATTTCTACTAACACCCACCAGCTGCATGGCTCCTTTTACCTTCTTTGAAGTCTCTTCTTGGCATTTATCACATATTGGCAAAGCCTTTTCATACCCATTAGCAGAACTAGAAGATCAAGGTCCTGACTCCAGCTGGACCGTTAATCTTCTGTATGACCTTCAGCCAGCCCCTGGCCCTCTCTGGCTTCCCCATCTATAGAACAAGAAGTTTAAGCCTGCTAGGTTCTGAGGGCCGGAACATCCCTCCAATCCCCAGACATACCAGGCTGACGGGAGGCAGCAGGAAGCTTTCAGGGTCTAGGCTGGGGGACCGTTTGGGGGGTCTGGCGCCCAGCAGCTCCACCCTCTCATCCTCTGAGCTCTGGGCCAGGGCCCTGGAGAACAACAGGCAGGACTCTGAGACACAGCCCAGAGGACTGGGCAGTGGCACAGTCATGATCAGCATCCACGCGCGCTCCCAAGCACCTGCTAACGCCACGCATGCGCCCACCGCCTGATTGGTCCATCCACCTGTCCATCCACCAACCTGGATCTCAATTGGTCCATCCACCTGTCCATCTACCCACCCATCCACCAATCTATATCTCATTCATCTACGTGCTGATCCGTTACCTACCCACCCAGCCAACCTCCCATCCATCTCTCCTTCCATCATCTATTCATCCGTCTCTCCACTCCCTCCTTGCCCACCCAGCCTCCTATTCACTCATCTTCCCATTCATTTATTCATTCATTCACCCATCCAGTTACCATTCCATCTTCCTACCCACCATCCGGTGATTCATCCTTCACTTGTCCACCTATCCTTCACTCACCTGTCCGTCTGTCTGTCCACCCACTATGTTCATCATTTTCCACCTCCTGTATTATTACATTTATTAGGCACCCAGTGTGTGACCATCCCCAAGCTAGAAGCCTTGGGAGATACTGATCTGCATCCTTAACAGCCTCCAAGGGGCAAAACGTGCTTTCTCCCGGCGACTAAACAGGTACATGGCTGTACTGTGGAGAGCAAAAGTGTGAGTTCTAATATCTTTGGAAGCGGGACATTGAATGTTCCTAAATTATACACAAAACTGTGTGTGTCTGTGTCTGTGTGTTTTAGAAAAGAGTCCACAGTCTTCAACAGGTTCTCAAAGGTATTCGGAAACTTAGTGCTAGTTTCTCAGACACTGCGGCAGCGTCTTCTTTTTCCCAGAGCTGGGACCTCACACCTGCTAGGCAGCTGCTCTACCACTGAACTATACCTCAGTACCTTCTTTCAATTTTCTTTTGAGACAAGATCTCATTTAGTTGCCCAGGCTGGCCTCAAACTCGTGATGATCCTGCCTCAGACTCCCAAGTAGCTAGGATTACAAGCATGTGCCACCGTGCTGGCTATGTCTTCTTCACTGTGACAGTCATGTTTCAGTATGTCCCTCAGGGTTGATCCCTGGCTGTGGTGGGCTTTGGAAGAACAACTAGAGCGGTGGAGAGGGCTCCAAAAGGCACAGAGGTGGAGACAGACCCAACCCATGCCTGGGGGCCTTCTCTATGCCCTGTTAATGTCCCTCCTCTATTGTCGCTCACCTCTTCCGAGCCCCTGCGGTGGAGGAGCACACCGAGGGGTCCCCTCTGGAAGGGCTGGAGCAGCTCAGTCGGGGGTCGCTCCCCCATCGGGGCAGCAGAGCAGGCTCAGGGGTCAGGGGTGACAGGCCGTGGAAGCTCTGAGCGCGGGGCCGAGGCACAGTCCCTGGAGGTCTTTGGTAGGCCCTGGGCAGCTGCTCGCTGGAGCTGAGCTGGAAGTCGTCATCCATGGAGATATAGGGGGCCAGCATCTCCAAATCCAGAGTGTCGGCGTCCTGCGGAGGGTGGGCAAGAGGAAGGAGTTAGGGTAGGGGGTGAGGGCCTTGGCCTTGGGGGGCCCAGGTGGGGCCCCAGCTCTACCATCTCTGAATCACGTGCCCGAGGCCCAGAGCCTGAGCTTCAGTTTCCCCATCTGTAAAACAGGTAATAATGACCAAGGCAGCTCTCCTGGATTCACACCCTGGTGACCAGGACTGACCTGGGTGACAACAGGAGGTGATTTTGTGTGACTTCTGCATTAGGCAACAAAACACACAGTCCCCCCACCTGCCATGGCTGGGGTCGGGGAAGCCCTGTGACAGGCAGGTCTGTGGAGAGGCCCACAAGAACCTGAGAGCTTTCGCCAACAGCCCAGTGAGCAGCCTTGGGAGTGGATCCTCCAGTCCCAGCGGGGCCTTTTGGTGGCCGTGGCCTCATGAGAAACTTGGCACTCACTTACTCTCCGACTCGCTCTGGCCACCTAAATGGCTCCTAGACCCCTGACTCTCAGGAGTTACGAGAGGTCTTACAAATGCTTACTGTTTTAACCTGCTAAATGTTGGGGTGACTGATTATCTAGAAATACATGTAAGATTTTGGTACTGAGGGTGGCAGGAGTGACTCTGGAACTGGAAGGACTCTGCAGCACATGAGAGAAATCCTAACTCGCCTGACCAAAGGAGCAGAGAACCTGAAACATGGCTGCCGGCAAGGCTGAGAGGAAGCGAGAGGGCGGCACAGGCCCCTGCAGCGGCTGCCCATAGTTATGTGGAAAGAAGAAAATGGAACCAATGAGCTGGGTGATTGAGCTGGGGAGACTTCTCACCACAGTGTGGAAATGTCCAGCCACTGCCTGATTCCCTCCCTCTTGCTACCTAGGGTAAAAGGCAAGAGGAGAGAGAAGCTAAAGGAAGAAATGGGCTGGACACAGGGGTGCATCCTCTAATCCCAGCACTCTGGGAGGCTGAGGCAGGAGGATCACAAGTTCAAGTCCAGCCTGTGCAATTTAGTGATTTACTGAGACTGTAATACAAGAAATGCTGGGGATGCCGTTCAGTGTAAAGGCTTCTGGTTCAATCCCTAATACCACACACACACACACACACACACACACAGGAATGGATGGGAAATGTTCGAAGAAGCCGGGGTTTGATGATTCTGAGATTGTCAACCTCTCCATGTAGTAAAGAACGAATGAACTTTCCCCCAAAGAGCTCCTGCCATTGTCCTAGCTCCTCGGAGGTGACCTTGAAACTCTTGGAATTTCGCAAGGGCCATCAATGTCTTTGCTATTAATCACTCCTTGAATCACACTTGATAACTTATGCCACTCGGGGTGCGGGGGACGCAGGTCGGTTTATGCTAAAGAGGTGATTTGGGGTGGGAGCTGCCATGCCAGGATCACCAGCTGTGTGATTCAAGGGCTAGGGCTTGCTAGGAAACAGAGATCCTTCGCAAATGGGAAGGGGGTCTAGAGAACCGGGGATTGGGGAGGTTATTAAAAAAGAATTTAAAATGTGCTCAGTATTGTACACATACGTGCTGCCTACAATGAATGTAAACCTCATGTATTACAAACATGAACTAACAAAAACATTTTTAAAAGAGATGGAAGCCAAGAGAGGTCACTTGACCCTAGATGACATCAACTAAAAAAGAAAACAATAAATCAGGGAAGGTGGGCTTGCATGGAACGAGAATTCAATCACATAGCCAGTATCTTAGCTTGTTTTGGGCAGGGAACAAAACCCTAATCAGAGCTGTGCACACTGGGCCCTGGGTGTTTCTGGGTTGGCAAACTGGGTGCAAATCAGCAGGAGGGTAACGTGTGTGTCCCCAAGGACATGGACGCTTTGCACTGGGGACCCTTCCAGTCCCAGGTGCCGCCTGCTGCCTCTCTTCTGTGGCTGTTCTGATTTGTATTCATTCACAAATGATATTTTGATTAACAGCAGACTGCAGACATGATGGTGCTCTACAAGATTATAACATTATAACATAGCTGACCAGTTCTTTTTTTTGTCTTTTTGAGACAGGATTTTACCATGTAGTTCAGCCTGGCCTTGAAATCACTTTGTAGCCCAAGCTGACCTCGAACACACAGCGAGCCTCCTGCCTCAGCCTCCCAAGTGTTGGGATTACAGGCAGGTACCACCATGCCCAGCCAATAAGTTCTCGTCACCTATTGACGTAGCTGTCACAACATCATGGGGCGGTGTGTTGCTTGTGCCTTTGTAAGCACGCCCACTGTGCTTCCAGCTCAGAAAAGTTCAGACAGAGGCTTACAGACACACAATACCTAGTAATGAGAATAGGAGACTGGTTTACGGTGCTGGGGATCGAACCCAAGGCCTTCACATTAAGCTATGCCTCCGCCGGACACTGTGACGGGCATTGTGAGAGGTCAGGTGTATTTTGCATGAAGGAGTGTCAGGAATCACTGGGGTGTCCCTGGGAATCCCCGCCTGCTGGTGTTCACCCTTCCCGTGTAGGATGTGGTAGAGTGGTGGTCCTTCTGGGTTGGTCTGTAGAAGGCTGTATCTTCTGTCTCGGTCTCCTCCTCCTCCCATGCCCAGGACTGCCATGTCGTGAGCCATCGTGCAGCCTGCATAGAGCCCCATGGGATGAGCAGCTGAGCCCGAGGCCGCAACTGCAGCACTGCCAGAGAGGGGAAGTTCAAGGCGAGAGACCCTGAGCAAGAAGCCCAGCGCCCAGTGAGGGTTGGGCCGCAGCTCAGCAGAACACAGGGGGAAGCAGGTGCAAGGCCCTGGGCTCCATTCCCAGCACCGGGAGAGCCAGAGTGGAACAAAATGCCACCCGACTAAACTGCTTCCCGGCTCCCGATTCTCAGAAGTCACGTAACATAATAGATGTCAGTTGTCTTAAGGTAGTAAGTTTTGGGTAATTTGTTAATGTAGCGATACATAACTTACACGTGACATCTCTGCAATCTTAGCTTATCTACTCGGTCAATCATCCATCCTAACTTTATCGAATGAACCAATGGTCTGTCCACCCAAGCATCCATCCAAATAGCCATCTAGGGGCCAGGGATATAGCTCAGTGGCATAAGCACCTGCCTGGCAAGTGCAAGGTTGTGAGTTCCACTCCTAGTACCAGAGAGAGAGAGAGAGAGAAACTGCCATCCGCCATCCATTCATCCAGCCAGTCACTATCTGCCTAAATATCATCCATTCACCTACTATCATCCATTTAGTGAATACAGTGGCTCATCCATCTACCCATCTATCCACCCGCGCCCACCCATTCATCCATCTGTTCTCCCTTTAGCTACGCTCAGCCCTCACCTGAGCTACGTCCAGACCGGTGTCCTTGGACTGAGGCTTCTTCCCGGCAGCACAGAGCCTGTGCGTGTGCTCCACACCCACGGGCAGCTCATCGGGGAGATCAGCCTGTGGGGAACGGAGCGGAAATGGGGGACTCTTCAGTCCCAGGAGGTGTCAACAGGAAGACATTCTGGAGCACAGGTGGGAAGTGAGGGTCAAATGTCAGACTGCTGGGGTGCCAAGGGGGCCAGCGGGAAATGCAGGGCAGCCTGTGGTGTGCTGGGGGTGCCAACCCGAGGTGTCGAAAGGTCAGAGCGCCTGGGTACGTGCAGATCAACAGGACCGACTGGAAAGTCAGGAGGCCCAGAGCCTGAAGCCCACACATTCAGACGCTCGGGTTAAAGGTTTTGGGGTCAGCGTCCGTACAGTCCAGTTTTCCTGAGATTAACGCTGAGGTCAAAATTCACAGTTGTATTTCTCCAATGGAGAGAAGGTAGAAGGTACCTTCTTGGGGTAGAAGGTAGAGCTGAGGACCTTGAGCAGTGGGTAACAGAAGCCAAAGAGCAGCCTGTCTGCACTGTAGTAGAAATAACTGCCTCTCAGTTGGGTAAGGCGGCACAGGCCTATAATCTCAGCGCTTGGGAAGCTGAGGCAGGAGGATTGCTATGAGTTCAATCAAGTCCAGCAAAGGCTACATAGCAAGATCCTGTTTCAAAAAATTAAAAGAAAAGAAGGAAAGAAAGAAAGGGCTGCCACCAGGGTCTGCTGCACAGCTGTGAATGCCAGGCCCACTCACGATTCCCATGAAAGTTCTCATTTCCCCTCCTAGTGACCAGCGATGTGGCTCCCAGCAATCCTCACTGCACAGTGAATTCACCAAAACCTCGAGGATTCACTTGCCCAGCTCGACTGGGCTGGTAAGGAGCTGACTCAGGATTCGAACCCAGGACTCAGGAAATTAAAACATTAGACTTTCCTGACTCAGAGGTTTAAGTGCAGAGGGCCTAGAGCTGGGTCACTTGTACCAGTTCAGACATCCCGGGCATTCCCAACCCAGACTGGGCCTGGACTTTGGAATCTCACAGTTGAAGAATCTAGAATCCAGGTCTTAAAGGAACCTTAGCTCCATTTCATCCCGACCTTCCTGTTCGGCAGACCGGGAAACTGAGGCCCAGACAGCACCAAGACTCAAACCCTGGGCCAAATGGGTGAGACCGGGACTGCTTACCGGGAGAGGACTTCGGGGGCGCTGGGCAGCCTGTGGTGTGCTGGGCGTGGTGATTACCGCGGCCCCGTCCAGGATGGGGGTCAGGAGGCGGCGCAGGTCCGGGCTACAGAAGCGGCGGGGGTCAGCAGCCAGGGTGGCCTCGCTCAGGGCAGGGGGGTACAGGAAGGCCAGGACCCGGGGACCCGGGGCATCTGCAGGATGGTGAGGGCACGGGGTGACCATCTAGACCTGACGACTGGATGCCCTCATAGCACGGCAGGGAACACCACCACGCAGGATGGCTGCTGTTCTTAGGGCTGGGGAGAAGGGCGTCGGAGGACCCTGCCAAGTGCAAACTTTCATTGCCAGATTGCAGGGAGGCCCTGCAGGATCCAGGGAAAGGGCTCAGGGGTCTGAAATAGCGTGCAGCTCTTCAGCTCTGGGGGCTTGGCATGGTAAGAAAAAACCAAAAGTGGTCCAAACCCCAAGGATGTGTGAAGGTCGCTAGAGGTCAAAATAGCCAGCTCTGAGTCCCCAAAAGGAAAGGGTAACAACAATCGCACCCCACACCTAGAAGCACAAGTGGCCAGAACAGCCTGGAGAAGGTGAGGAGAGCTCA
>PVJX010044303.1:0-13229 GCA_004027295.1 Dolichotis patagonum
TGATTTTGATGGGTTTTCCTTTATAGGTGATCTGTTTCTTTTCTCTGATGGCTTTTAATATTCTGTTCTTATATTGAATTTCTGGGATCTTGATTATTATGTGTCTGGGTGTAGCTCTGTTTGGGTTGTAGGTGGCTGGAGCTCTGTATGCTTCATACTTCTGCATATCATTTCTTTTTTCTATGCTTGGGAAATTTTCCTTAATAATTTCTGTGAATAGTCTTTGTAATTCCTCTGGTTTGATTCCTGCTTCTTCATTCACATGCTTTATTCTTAAGTTATGGATCCTCTTGTCATCTTCCAGTCTTTGTATAGTTACTGCCTGCTCCCTTGTTATTTTTAAGAGATCTTCCCTTTCATGACCCCACATTGCAAGCCTGTGTTCAATTTTTGATAGTCTATCTTTGGTTTCTTTCAAGCAGTTTTGCCAGCTTTCTATGGAGTCTTTAGTTTCCTGATAATCTCTTTGAATCTGCTTCATGGATTCTAGGTTTTTCCTGAATTCTTCATTAAATTTTTCTCTCCATTTGTGTTCCTCCATTCTTCTGTCTGTGTCTTCTTGAGAGGTGCCCAGCCCTTGTTTTATTAATCTACTTATCTCTTGTTTAATTTGAATTAATATTTCAGTTTTGGTCCTGCTTACAAGGTCCTGAAGATATCTCTTTATGTCTGCTAATGCTGTGTTTGATGTTGCATTTTTGCTGCCCTCAATCTCTTTTGTATTTACCTCTCCTGGATCAATGTTGTCAGGGTTGGGGGCTGGGAGTTGTTTCTTATTTCTCCCCTTCATCATGTTTTTGGTTCCTCCCATACAAGTGTACAGTGTAATTCCCAGACCCTTTTCTTGTTGGTTAAGGCTCCTCTAGAGGGCGCAGGCTAGGAGATTTAGCTCTCTCCAATAGGTTATCAGAGATTAGAGTTCACCCACAGATAGTGTGCGCTAGCTCCTCCCTTCCAAGCCAGTCAACCTCTGCAGGCCTTCACTGCTTCAGTATGCACTGATCTCAGGGAAGTAATATTGCAGTGACTTACTGGGTCCCCACCAGGGGCGCGGCCTAGTCCAAGCAGATTCCACCAATCCGCTTGGTGAGGGGAGCAACCAGCTGAAGGCACTTCCTTACGGAGTTAGGGCTGTCCTGCCCAAACCTAACATGTCATCCAGTCGGTTTCCCCTTTCCCATGGGAGGGTCTTATTCCCATCACTCACCACGTGTTGATGCCAATCCCCGAGAACTGCAGGGCTCCCCGACCTCTGACTTCAGCGCAGCTGCCGTGGGAATTCACGGTGCCTCTAGGTGGATTGCGTGCAGGGCCAGTCCGGGCGAGCCGCATGCAGGGCTGTTCAGCTCCGCGCTCCAGCAGCTCAAGCCAGTCACTTCAGTGCAGATCGCTTGTTCAGGTCGGGCAGGAATTCAGGCGGCTCGAGGAGGGCGCTGTGCTTGCTGATCTTATCTTCACTAATAGTAGCCCCAGGACCTCATATTCGAGTGGTTTTTTGCACTTTAGTTTCTTCCTGGGTTGTGAGAGTGCATCTCTCTCTGTTTGGGTCTCTCCAGGGTGTTTTATTCTGGTATTTGAGCTGCCTCTCTCAGAGAGGGTCTCTCTCCTGCTACCTACCAGTCCGCCATCTTGTCTTCCCTGCAGGTGTCATTTTTAATTGGATTTTTGCTGACTTCATTTTCTCAAGAGAAGATGTAGTAGTTAACTGTTGCCTCAGTCTCAGTTTAAGTAAGAACCACCCAACTGGTTGGCTTAGTAGTTCTGGGCGTGACTAAATGGATTGACTGAAGCACCAACCAATGAGCTTGTAGCTTGAATGGACTTGGAAAGGGAGAGAAGGACAGCAGTCTCCTTTGCGTTTCTTTAGAGGAGCTCCAGCCTTTCACTTTACCTCTAACATTTGTCTCCAGACTTACAGTGCAGACTCTTCAGGCTTGCAGTGCAGACATTTTGGCTTTCTAATACAGACTTTTCATGGAACTCTAGAGTCTGCAATAAGCTCCAAGCCTCTGAATTTTGGCTGGATCCTTCAGATCTTCAATGTACAGATAACCCTTCTTCTAAACTGTTTTACATTTGAGCATGCATTTGGCAATTGAAAATCCATATATATATATATATATATGCATATATATGTGTGTGTGTATATATATATATATATATATACACACACCTTGTTAATATATATATACACACATATACAAATATATGCCTACCTTGTTAAAATATATATATATATACAAGCCTATCTTGTAAATCCATATTTTTTTTTTCTGGTCATTATGCAAAAACATAAAAGTTGTGCGTGTCAATGGGGTACCATATAACATTTGATACATGTATATATTGACAACTTTCTTTGTTATTGTTGTTTTAATTTCAATAATTTAAAATGCCTACTTGTAGTTTTATTGCAATTGCATTAAATAGGTCAATTTGTGAATAATTGATATCTTAACAATATTTAGTCTCCTGATCCATGACTGATTATAACGCTCTACTTTAAGTCATCTTTTAATTCTGTTAGCAATATATTTTAGTTTTCATTGCAGAGGTTTTGCACATATTCTGTTAAGTATGTGTTAATCACTTCATATTTTTCATTTTATTGGTTTTTTTGGTTTTTTATTTTTGGTAGCTGAGATCGAACTCATGACCTTGCACTTGCCAGGTAGGCTCTTATACCGCTGAGCTAAATCCCCAGGCCCACTTCATATTTTTATGCTGGTATAAAAATTTTATTTTTAAAAATAAAAATGTCCAGTTGGTTTTATGAAAATTAATATCCTGTACAACTATCAAATTTGCTTAATTATTGGAATCTTTAATATTCCTTAATATTTTCAATATGAAAAAATGCTCTTTCTAATCCTTACAACTTTTCTTGCATTATTACACTGGCTAGAATTTCCAATATAACAAATGCTAAGAATGGCATTATTACCTTTTCCTATTCTTTGGGGAAAGTATTCAATGTATCTGTAGATTCCCTTTATTTAATAGAAGAAATTCTTTTTCCTTAATTTATTAAGAATTTTTATCACAAGTGAGTTTTATGCAATGTTTTCTTTTCTACTGCTGAGTTAAATATGAGTATTTTCTTCTATTAGTGTAGAATGATTAATTTTAATTAGATTAACAGTGAATGAATTTCAAATCTTGTATTATAGAAAAACCTAAATTGACTGTTCATAACTGTTTATCTTTCTACATGTTGTTGGATTCAATTTTCTAGTATGTTTTAATATTTTATTATGTTTTTGAGGAGTACTAATTTCTTTTATTATAACACCATTGGTGATTTTTGATATATTGGTGATTTTGATACCAAAATATGTAGAAGTATTGTTTTACCAGAAAGAAATGAGATTTTTTATATGTTTCTTCTTTACATGTTAGATGAAATTTACTAATAAAATCATGTTACTCTAATTTAGAAAATCAAATGACTAAGGCAATTTTTGATTTTAGGCTCAGTCTCACTTCTAAATATGATACTCATATTTTCTATTTTGTCTTTGTAAGTTTAACCAGAATTCTTTCCAAGTAATTTTTCTATTCCATCTCTGTTATTGAATTTACCAGATATAAAATTATTCATAAGATTTTTATTTCCTTTTTATGGCTCTAAAATCTGTATAATCTTTCTTTCTTTTCATATTGGAAAATTATTTTTTTCCTCTTTTCTTCTTGTTCTCAAGGCTTGCTTGAGTTTATCAATTTCATTAATCTTTTCAAAGCAACAAATTTTCTTTGTTGATTTTGTCTATTTATTTTTCCACTTTGTTGGTTCTTGCTTATATCTTTTTTCTCTTTTATCTGATTACACTGCTTTGAAGTTTTTATTAGCTTCCTAGTGTGCAAGCCTAGATTACTAACTTTAAACACTTATTTTTTAAAATATTTATAATATTAATAAATATGTCCCTAAGAATTAGTTAAGTTCCATTACACAAATTATAAAAAGTTATTTGTGTAATCTCTTTGTTTGAAATATTTCTGGGGCTGGGAATTTAGCTCAGCTGCATAAGCATGTGACTGGCAAGCACTAGGTCATGAGTTAGATACCTGGTACAAAAAAAAAAGTTTTTAAATTTTTCTAACTTTCCAAGTGATTTCTTCATTGATTCATGAATTATTTAGGAATGTTTCATAATTTCTAATTGAGAATTTTATAAGTATCTTATCATTAATTTATATTTAACTACATCATAGATAAAGCACATTGTCTGTGAGATTTAGATATCTTTAAGTAAGCTGAGACTTTTTAAAATGAGTGCTCTATAATTTTAGGGTTCTATATATGTTAGCCTACGAGGTGAATTGTATTGCCCAAATCCTTCATATTCTTGTGTATTCCTTTGTTATTTAATGCACCTAAAAATTTCATTGCATAATTACTGAGAGTAGTATATTAAATTTCCAACTGTGATTATAGCTTTTTCTATCTCCTTCATTAATTCTGTTCACCTTTGCTTTATAAATTTTACAAACAAAATAAGTGCTTTAGATACATATTAATTTCTAATTACTGTAGGTTTCCACTGAATTGATCTTTATCCCTATAAAATGGTCATATTTGTGTACAATGTTCCTTTTCTTCCTTAAGATATTAGTTTGGCAAAACATTTGCAAAAGTATTTTTTCCTAAGTATCTATGTCTTTATTTTTATGCGTTTCAACCATGCTATTTTACCCAGTCTGATAATCTCTAACTTTAACTGGAGTATTTAGTTTTTATTTTTAATGTAATATTGATATGATTGAATTTAAGCTAATAGTTTACTATTTTTTTGTGTTAGTGATATATTTGTTCTATAGTTTTTCTATTTATCTCCTATTTTGAAATTATATTCTCCTTTTATTGATTTTTGAGGTTAAACATGTTTTGTATTTCATTTTATCTTCTACATGTTGGCTCAGTAGCTACATATCTTTATCATTTTTTAGTGGTTATATACTTAATTTATGATAGTCTGCCCAGAATTAATATTGTGCCATTCATATTTTACCCTTTTCAATTCCTTTTCATACTTAACGAGTTTAAAAACTTTACAATAGTACAGTTCTCTCTTCTGCCGCCCCTACCCTGGTCTGTCCTGCTGTAGTCAGACACACCAGTCTCCTCTTGCTCTTCCTCCTCCCAAACTCTATGTGCTGAGTCAGAATTTCATGTCAGAGTCAGAAACTGTCCCTGGCCAGTGGCAGGGTATATGCGCATTTTATTGTCTTTGGGGACTGCAGTGTTTTCCACTGTCAGGTGTGTGAAATTCATTGTTTGTTTTGCCCAGCTGTATAGTTTATGGCTGGTGATCAGCTCTAAAACCAGTTACTTTGTAGTTGGAAGCATCATGCATTTCTTTATCGCTTTTGATGAGAATCATTAAATATGTTATTTTAAATATCTGTTTTTATAGGACACAAACTTGGAGCAATATTAGAAACTGAAAGTGAAACTGTGTGTGAATTCTCACATTGTATATATTACACCTAGCTGTAATAATAAAAAAAAAAAACCTGAAAGAAAGATAGAACTGTCATTTTGTTCTTGCAGTAGAAAACAAAATTACAAACTAATTTCCAAGCAATACAACCAAAAAATATGAAGCTAAAATTTGTGTGTATGTGTGCATGTGTAGAGGGGTTATCGAAGTGTTAGGGGCAGTTAATAAAATCATTTTGTTTTGTTCCTGGAATTTGGAAGCTTTGTGCTAGCCACTAACTTTAAAAAGTTGTTTTCCTTTCCAAAATGAGGGTCTATAAGATTAGAGTGTAAGTCTATGGATTTTGAAAACCTGAAATACCCTGTAAAATTAGTTAAATAAATAGCTAGACATCAAGAAAGTAATGGAATTTGAAACAGTTTCACTTCCTCAAAGCAGCTTGCAGTGATTTGGGAGTGGAGGGGGCATGCTGGGTGGGTGGGGAGCAAGAAAGAAGGAAATCAGTCTACACTCTGTTATTTAAACTCCTTTAGTTTGGAGAAAACAAATGTTAGGGGAAAACGCTTTGAAAATTCAGTGTGAATCAGTGCTGTGTCATGCATGAACCATGTATGTGTATGTGGAGGTGCGGGGCATGGCCCGGAGATCTACCAAAAGGCTGCAAGGAAAGGCAAATATCTGAAGTTCAAATTCCAGTAGCAGCTGGACGCAAATATGCACGTGCATATATGCATACATGCACATCTTCAGTCTCCATTGTTTCTCTAATAAAATAAATATAGTTGGAGAGATAAAACAAGCATCAGGCATACATCCCAATAGTGAAAATGCTTCTCTCCTTTCTCAAGTCCTGTAGCGGGCTTCTTGGGAGAAGGATGGGGGTGGGGAAGAAACAGTGCTTCTTTATCTGTTAGGCTCAATTAAGACAACAGCTGTGTTGCAAAGTAAACAAGGAAGAGGCTATTTTGCATTAGAATGCATTAGGGGAACAGCACTGGGGAAGCACAGATGGCTCTAATCAGGGATGCTGGAATATTACCATTCTCTTCGCTTTTCCAATGTCTGCGTGACTTTCTGATGGCAAGAAGCATATCCCTATTAGCAATAGAAGTTGGTATCCCTGGCTGTGATGATCATGGCTTTCTAGAGCTTATCTTCTAGGGATGAGGGCCGGTTTTTTTTTTTTTTTCTTGGCAGTTTATAGCACACATGCCTGTTACGTATAGGAGAAAGGGAGAAAAACTGTAGCCAGATTCTAAAAAGATACTTGGCAATATAGGTGTTTATGTATAACCCACTTCTGGGCATTTAAAGTGGAAATGAGAATGACACTCTATGATATGTCAACACCCAAATATAACTAGTAAATCATTATTCAGAAATCCCTGGTTAGTTCCTAGTTCAACTAATAACTCATTTTATACATCCTCTCTCTTAGATTCTATGTTACTACAACGCTTCTAATTAAAATTATTCACTTCTCAGTATACATTGATTACTACACCTTTGTGATGCGATCAGATTCTCAAAGCTCTGCAAAACAGAGCTGAGTCTATTTCAAAGAAGAACAATGAATACAGATAGAGTAGTAACAACAAAAAGTCAGCCTGTCTGGGTGCTAACCCTGGGTTTTAAATACTCATCCTGGTTAAGTTGGTAAAAACTCTTGAGGTTCTGATTATTGTGAGGCTGTGGGAGCTATTGTACATTTACTAAATTTAACCATGCAGAAGACTCACAGCCTTCAGGGTGAAGCACAATTTTGCACAATCTTGCAATTTTATAGCATACTCTATCGTGCACATTGGTGCCGTGTGCCTTGAAAATCCCCATTCAAATAAAAGATGTACTTTCTTTGTTACAGTGGCTCCTTGGTGACATTCTTAGGCTCAGTAATTGGCTATGCAATGTATAATGCTTAGTGAAAATCTAATTACAACTATTTTCGATATTAAAAAAAGTGAGGTCACTAATACCCCAGTCAGAAACAACTCCTTATTTAGTGAAGACTAAAATAAACCAAGTGTGTAGAAAACTTAGACAATTTTTGAGAAATTCATTTTTTAAATTTACTATATTATTGTAGTACTTAAGTTTCAAATATTCAGCAGAGAAATTCATAAGAAAATCCAATTATTATTTTTGGTAATGCTTCGCCTTCCACAGTCTTTAGTGGATAGGTTTTCTCACATCAGTAACAACTCCCGGCCCCAATTTCACTCTCTCAGCTCTTTCAAATGCTTGAAAACCCTGTTCCCCATCCAACCTTTTCAAAATATGACCTTAAAACTCACTTGGTAGGACTGGTATCTTCCTTATGCTCTACCATGGCTTCTAGAGGCTAATGAAAAGTTTTACTGCTTTGAGTTCTGAGCATTACATCAATACCACCCTCTCCTTTCTCCATCGCCCTCTTTGCGGCAGGCTTCGGTATTTGACCTGCAGCTTTCTCCCTCACTAGAAGCCCTGTATTAATTGAAGTATTTCATCACTCATGTGGTTCCAACACTCTGACAGTTCATGTGTTCATCTTCCAGAGACCCACGCTGCCCCTCCACTTTCAGGCACCAGCCTCACTATACCTGAACTCTTCCCCTGTACCATAATCACCCTCATTATTCCATTAACTTTTGAAACATGATCAAATGTCTCTCACATAAATAAGACATAGTAAATCAAGACCCCTCTTAGCATGTCATCTGCCTCCTGGTTCTTCTCACATGCTGTTCTCTATTTCCCTTCATAATCAAGCTGCACAAGGAGTTCTGTGCAGTCACCATCCTATTCCACACTGCTGCGGCTGCTTCTCTGAGCTGCTCCGTACGATGCTCCCAGGTCATTGAATCCATTTGTATTCCTCGACTCTCATCTTCCTTGATGCTAACCACTCTGCCACCTCATAACAACCCTTTTGCTTCTGAGGCGTCTCATTGCCTAGCTTCTTCCCCTAATCACTGCCCACCTCCCTTCTCTCTTCTCTGTAGTTTTGTCCTCCTCCAGCAGCCAGTAAATTCCTCAGTGCTCTTCTTTATCTACTCAGCACCCTTCTTCCATAAAAATTTATCTACACGTTAGGCTTTAATTACCACTAATGCAATTTACCCAGCCGTCTGTCTTCAGGACAGACTACCTTCTCTGGTCTAGACCCATAAATCTACCCTCCTACTAGGCAGCTCACTGTTGCTGTCTCCACAATGCTTCATTCTTAAAACATCCAAAACCAGCTGAAAGGTCTTTCTGCATCAACTTCCCACATTGTGCACTCCAACTAAGTAAGTAGGAGAAGCTGCTTCTTCCAGGCTTTTGTTATCTTTCAAAGTTGATTCTTACAACTCCCTTCAAATTTATCTTGAATCCATTTGCAAGTTTCACCTATATTATCTACTAATTCTCTCTCAAATGCATTTTATAATATCTATTGCCACTATTTTTACCCTCATGCAACCTGCCAGTATTTCTTACCTGGACAGCTCACTGTGATAACCTCTGGACTGATACAGGTTTACAAACTCGTGCTGCAGTTACCTGAGTGATGTTTGCCAGTGATAAACCTATTATGGCTTCCAAATATTTGAAATACTTAATGATTTATGATTGTATTGAATATAGAGACTAATCCCTTTTCTTCTAGTAGCCAATTAAATAGTACTGCTTCAATCACCAGTGTGCTCTCTCCACCTACAAATTCCCCTGGCCTTTCATGTTACCCTGCCCTGTAGCACATTTTATTGTGCTACAGACTGTCAACAGCTACAAGCACCGTGTGCATGGGTTCATCAGGAAGCAATGAGAGAAGTTAGAAAACTGACTATAAACCTCGAAAATCCTGCTGGTGGACCGACCAGCCAAACAACCCCTGGTCTCTTTCACCCCCTCCCTAACCAAGAACAATTACTTGGAATTTCCAGCTTCACAGACTGTTTTTTCCCTGCCTGGCAGACAAGGTCTTTTTCCCATTCACAGTACAGCTGAGAGCAACCAGCAAAAGCAGAATGAAGAGATCTTTTTGCCTTCAGAAAAGTGACAGCAAATATTAAATACCATTTAGTACTCACCATCTCAGTAAGCTTATTAAAGTTTCCAGTCTAACTTCTATAGAATTATGAGGCTATAATAGAAACATTTACCAAAAGAGCTAAACCATTTTTCAGAATGATTTGGTGTCCCCAGTGCTGAAGAGAATCATTTTGGAACGCATTTTCACAGATCACCTTAATTCAACTTGAACTAAATTCATTTACGAGAGCTGCTGGGCTGTACATCTCAACTTATCCGCTTTGAATTTGCCTACGATGGATATCGTTAGCGCTGCATGGATGGCTGCACGGAGAAGAACACTTCTGCCCTTCCTTGTCCTTCTTGATAATCAGCAGAACTTGCAACTTGTCACGCGTTTTGGTAATGAGAATCTCAGAACTGACTGTTGCATGCAGCCTGGGAAGGGACCCGCAAAGCAGCCTTCTGGTTTCTCCAGAGTTACTGTTCTTTCTGTTGTGGGCTGCACCAGATATGACCAATGCGGTGGACACAACTCAGAGAAGTCGTGAGCTGGGACTTGCACTCTCTAACACACATCTGCTAAATCTAGCCCCAAATCAGGACTGTGGCCCATGCTGTTCTCAGTGGACACCCCGTGTGAGTCTAGCTTTTTTGAGCTTCTTTAGTTTGAAAGAGTGTTATATGTTCTTTACAAAATGAAATGGCTCTTGGGTCTCTGTCTAGCAGTCTTTCCTCATTCTACACGCTCTTTCATCGCTCCCGTCATTTGCCATGTGGTACTGTTTGCCAAAGTACAGTTGTGGGTCAGCTTTGATTCCAAAATCTCTACTCATCCTGAACAAAAGTATCTAGAAGGATCTAAGTACTTTAGGCCTGATACATCCAAACCTGAACTTAGTACCTTTGTGCTAAAGCCTTTTCTTTCTAGAATTTTCATGTGTGCAGAAGACATCAAGTGGAGCAAGCCAAAGCTCAGGTGTTTCAGTCAGCTAGTGTCATAATGGTGATGTGTAACAACAGCACCCAAGTTTGTTGGCTTACACTACCTTTAGGTTTTCATACCTTTAGGTCTAAGGCTATGTTAACTGCCATTTGGCTAATCTTGTACAGGCTTGGCTAGCCATCCTTGTCTCATGTTTCAGATCAACCAGTCCAGCTACAGTTATGAGTTGGGCCTGGTTCTGTCCCACAGAAGTAGGTTCTGGATCTCAGCCTGATAAAGCAAATTACTACCTTGTATATTTTTTTCACACTCTTGATTATTTTATTAGAGTGAAAAAGCCAAGCAAAAATGCATGTAGACATTAAAGACTGCTCCTTTATTTCTGTAAAAATGTTTTATTGATCAGAATTAATCACATAGATGAATCCAACATTATTCAGGATAGCAGTAAATATGTCTTCACAAATGATTCAATTTGTTATATTGGGCATCATTATTTAGTGTCATTATTTACCATTCCTTTCCCTTTATCAATACCATACCACTACCATTTCCAACCAATTGCTAAGCTCTGTCGATTGCACCTTCTACCCACTGCTAGAATCCATGGCAAAGCTCACCACCATTCCTCGTCTGGATCTGCACTAATTTCTAGCTGGCCTTCCTGGGACCAGGTCTGCCACCAGGTCTGTCACCAGTCCTATCCCTAGACTGATGCTACAGTGACCATTCTAAAGTTTTTATTAATTTTTACTTTTAGCAGTTACACATATTTTATCCTTTAGTGTGTACCAGGAAGTTTTCTTGGGCTTTGGAGTATAATAGTAAATGAAAATCTCTGTCCTCTGTTCCCCCTGGTGTGGGGAATATGTGAGTAAACAAGTAAATTATGCAGCTAATCAGATACTGGCAAATACCATCACGGGATAGAGAGTCAGCCTGGGAAGGCCCAGCTAGAGGATATTAGAGAAGAAGCGAGTCTTATTAATTGGATGAATGAGGACTAGACAGCTGCCATTTCAGCAAAGAATTGCAGGGAAGGAAAGATGGGAATCTCAGGACAAGTCTGATAGAAAGTGAGTGTAAGGTGACAGAGTGAACATAGAACTGGCTGAAAAACCGAGAAAGGTAAGTTGTAGAGGAGATCGTATACAGCTAGTGATTTAATGTAAAGATGCTAAATTTACTCTATATCTTCAGCTCAATACTCTTCTGTAATGAACTATGAAACTCAAATTCCTTAAAGTGAATTATAAAGTCTTAGTTCACATTTTTAATCAAATTCCTTACTTCATCCCCTACACTTAAGCTCTTTGGAATTACTCTCAGTTCTCTGAACCTGCCCAGCTCTATTTGAACTCAGAAACACTGAGTGTACCATGCCCTTGGCTTAAAGCACCGGTGACCCACCTCTTCCCACAGTACCTTTGCCACGCTGATTCTGCCTTTCACTTCTGTTCTTGCACTAGACATCATTTCCTATGGGAAAGCGCCTCTACCCTTTAAAGGCAGTGCTAGGTTTTCCTCTTGCGTGGAGCCAGGGCACCTCCACTGGTCACTTTTATAGGTTACTCCTGCCTATTGTCGTAATCTGCATTCCTTGCTAGATGCTGTTCTCATTCATCTTTGTATGTGCTCCATCTTTAGCAACATACAGTGCAGAATGAGAGCTCAGTATCTGTGTATGTGCGTGTGTGTAAAATGTGTTACACATAATGAATATTTAAATAATATTGTTCTCTAATTGGCTTTGAAAATTTTAAATATTATTATAGTTGGTGACAGCATTAATAAAAAAGCCACAATCTGGCTTCCAAGTAGCTTAAAACCAAGACTTAGGACAATATACCACCTGCAAACGGTGCATTTCCTTTTCCTATCACCTTTTTCCCATCTGATGCCTACCTCTGTCTTCACCAGACCAGTCTGATAGGTACTGGACAATCACCAGTGCTTTGGAACAAACTTTTAAGAGTATGGCTCCCATTAGTATTTGCATCATTAAAATCACTTATTTAAAAGAGAGCCTTCAAATTCAAGTATTTGTCTATTATTTGGGGAACTTTAAGAACTGTTGAGAGAGAGACAGAGACAGAGAAATTTGGAGATAGCAAGACCTTCTTGTAATATTATGGCTGATAGGCGGTCACCTTCTCCACATATAAACAGTGAAAACCAATTCCTAAAATTTTTTCTGCTTTCTATTTGACAAAGAATTCACACACTTTATCTTCTTTGAATTATGCAATGAAAATAGTGAACTAACTTTACAATAAATGAAGCCAGTTAATGAATGAGTATAAAAGGACAAACAATAAATAAAGTGAAGTCAGAATTCACTGAACTCCAAGTTGTATGCTTTGTTAACTCAGAGAAAGACAGAGAAAGAGAAAGAGAGAGAGAGAGAGAGAGAGAGAGGCAGAGAGAGAGAGACAGAGAGAGAGAAAAGAGAATTTAATAAGGGTTAAATTCAACCTACCACACTGAATTGAGTTGAGGAGAATATGTTGTAAATACACTGAACTATGAGGTGAGAGTCTGGTCTGTCATTGTATAATTTGGTTTTAATTTCAAAAAATTAAATGTGAGCCCTTGGCTGTGCTATCTGCAATTCCAAGGTTTTAAAGGTATCTGCCCTGTGTTTTAATTTCTAAGCAAAACCCAGCCATTTTAGAATGTGCTCTTACAGGAATTAAGAGCATATACTCTGGAACCTGCCTCCTTGAGTTTAAATCTTGGCTTTCATTGTCATTCATTTGTGACCTCAAGTACGTTATTTAACCTCTTTGCATCTTAATTTCCTTAGCTATAAAATAAGGACACTAATAAATTTGTCTCATAGA
>PVJX010044304.1:0-13222 GCA_004027295.1 Dolichotis patagonum
ACCTGCAGATAGGTTGAAAGGACATGATACTTTTGTGCAGTAGAGAACTACTCAGCTATAACAAATTAAACTCTTGAGGCTTTTATAGGTAAAAGAATACAACTCAAGATCAAGCCCAGGAGTCAGAAGGTTCAGAACCAATTAGGATAAATAGCAGGTTTCTCCCCTCAATCTAAAAACCAAGGGAGTTAGTGGGACCCAAAATGTGCAGTGCACCCTGTGGGAGTAAAAGGGAAGGAACTGTCTAGAAAAGGAAGGCACAGGATATTGTTAATAGGGTAACATGATTTAAAATCTACATTATTCTCACCTCTCCATTTAGATGGATTATACTCTGTTCTAATTTGTCTACTTATGCTAGATTTGAGGGCATAGACAGCTATCCCAAAAATAGCAGGACATATTATGGTAATCATGCTTAATTTCCTATTAACTTAATCTGAAGCCCTGTATAACTTACACTGTCTTCTTATGACTGATCTTATTTGAATCTGGTTTGTTAGACTGCGGTATTTTATTGACTGATTTTATTTGAATCTCTTATGATTGATAGTATCAAGTCTAAGAGTATGGGCAACTATACTGAAGATGACAAGATTCACTAGGATACCCACTCTGGTTTGATTATAACCTGATTTTGAAGTCTTATAATGTCTCCAATGTTTTGTTTTGTTTTTATCAATGTTGTTATATGTTGCTGAGACATCATAGTAACCATTGTAGATCACCATGTACTGTGGTTTTATGACTTTTTCATTTCATGTTTTTCTAGGAATTTGTTTTGTTTTGTCTTGCTTTGTTTTGTTTTTCCCTCTAATACAGAAAGGATAGATATACATGTAGAGATTCATGCATGCGTAGAACTTATAAACAGTTTATGACAACCAATTATATAACACATGATGACATGAATAAATACTTTGAAGAAAAAGAGACACTACAGTACCCAGTGCTGACTCCATAGTGTCATGATGTGAAATCCAGCAATACTATCATTCTTTGTTCAGAGTGATGTTAGCCTGTTTTGTTTTGTTTAAGTTCAACATACATGAAGGTATGGACACCTGTTTTGAAGAGAACGAGAAACACTATGACAGCCATTGTTGGCCTCCCTATTGTCTGGTCTTGAAGACCTAAAAAGCCTTCCTCATTTTGTTCAGATCAGTTCTATACTATGTGGTTTCATGTGAATTCTCTGTATGTGAATATGTGGACAACCATTTGGAAGAAAACAAGTCAATATGATAGATAGTGAAGATCTCTGATTGTCTTGCTTTGAAATTTATGTCTCTTACATTGCTTTCTTGTGTTCCGTCTTGTTCTGTTTTGTTGTGTTTAATTTTACCCTCTTTAAAATAAAAAAAAAAAACAATCCTCTACAAAGTTTGCAAGAAACTTGCCACTTTCTGGCACTATAATGTTTTCAGACATGTATATATATATTTCTAGGAATATATGTATTCCTAGAAATCATCTTCTTGTCTAAAGAAAGTTTGAATTTTTGAGAATAGAATTATTGAATTTTCCATTGCAGAAGCCAAAGGCTAAGTATGCTCATTGCGACTGAAATGCCACTGCTTCCTGGCCCTCTCAGTAAACAGAGCTACATTATACATGTTTGTGTGCATGTGTGCATGTGTGCATGTGCGCGCATGTGTGTGTGTTGTAAGATGCAAGTTTTAGTTAGGAGTCTCTAGAAGAACAGAATATATATACCATATATGTTACATGTGGCATATAAATAGTTGATTACACTGGCTTGTATTAGTTGTAGGACGCATGGATGGGAGAATGAAAAGCAGCAATCTATGTGCACTAAAAGTCCAGAGGTTCCAGTCAAGTCAGAGGCCTAGAGCTCACTGCAGAGTCTAGTGCAAGTCTGTGTCAGAAAGCTGAAGGGCCTGTGTCCAGAGGCCGAAGAAGCCTGAAGGAACTGGAGACCGACATCCGAAGGTGATGGTGAAGACTGATGCTCCTCCAGGGAAGTAAAAGGTGGGATTTCCTTGTTCTTTCATTTTTTTATATCCAGGACACAAACCTACTGATTGGTCCCGACCACAACCAGAGTGGGTTTTCCCTCCTTATTTGCAGCTGATTTCTCAGTCATCCACAGACACATCCAGCTGTGCTCTACCCATCTGCTAGGCAGCTCCTAATCCATTCAAGTTGACACTGCACTGTCACAGTCTACTTCCTGTCAACTTCAAGGCAGGTGCATTTTCTTAACCCACACATAGTCTTCAAATACAGTAGCAAGTTCATAATTATGCCTAATATAATGCAAGTACCCTATGTACAGTTGGAAATCTCCTTGCTCCCAGAATGGAAGGAGAGGTTTTTCTTTGGGTGACACTTAGATGTGTCACCCAAATTCAGCAATTTTTCTTTTTGTTTGAAAATAGTGTTTTCCAGTATTTCATTGCAGAAACCAAGATCTAGGACTAAGTATGCTCACGTCTCTGAAGTTTCATGGACTCTCAGTAGACAGAATTTTGTTGCATGTGTTTGCAAAAATGAGTGTGTAAGACATATTTGTATGTGCAACTCATGAATGCTTATATGATTGTGCTTATTTTGTCTATCTGCCTCCCTTAACACGAAAACCACAGAGCTACACTGATTCACATAATTCTAATAATACCATAGGTTCTTTGTATTTCTTTGTTTTTGACTGTAACACTTTTTTGCTAGAACTAAATTTTGCTCTCAGTACAAACATCATATTTTCTTATTCAGTAAGGTTAATAGGTGCAGTAACAGAATTGTTTGTGTTTCTGTAAAAAACAGATTTACTAGGTATCATGCAGTTGTCATCTTTAGTCATACTACATTTAGACAAAATACTATTTTCTGAAGTTACATAGATTAATTGTTTTGTTCTTCATCGCCTTCAGTATGATCACTTATTTATTTGTGATTCAGAGGCATTCATTTGTTATTGTGTGTATTCCCTTTGGTTTCCTTCACATTCTGTTGATTTTCATTGCTTACTTGTACTTTGGGGTATTTCAAGCCTATATTATGTTTCACTCAATCAGAGCTATGAAAAAGTTATATACAAAGAAACACTGCTCTTTTTTTGCTAACTTTTTCATCTTTCATTTATCCTTTTCAGATCTACTTCCTTCTAGGTAATTAACCGTTTTTATCTTTGAAAAGTTATCCTTTCTGTTATTCTCTTGCACCAATGAGGTGAGTCTGTTTTCTTCCATTTTTTCAATTTTACATAACATGTAGCATATTAATAAATATTCTTTTATACTTATTTCACAACATATTTTGGAAATCACTCTCAAACTATAGAGGTTGTTGCTATAGTTTTCATAGGTGCATAGTATTCCATTAATGTGACTGCAGCATATCTTTTTGAGGACTGTCCTACTAACAAGCACTTTGGTTATTTCCAGTATTTTAATTATCAACAATGCTAAGAGAAATAAACTGTTTCACACGTACTTATGCATTACTTTAGGTGCTACTTTCAGGCAGAGTCAGTAGTGGAATTGTAGAGTCAAAAAATAGGCTTCTATGAAGTTTATTGCATTAACTGATAAATTCTTTACAGTGGTTTCCTTGATTTGTGTTCCTACCTGCATTATACCAGAGGAATTATTTTCCTTATAATCTTACCAACCTAGTTTTGTGTCATGCATTTTTTTCTTATTCTGGTAGGTAAAATATGTATTTCAATAGTACTCTAATTTATATCTAACTGTGACTTTGACTAAATATTTTTATGTGCTTCACATATACATAACTGTGTACAGAAATTTGTTTTCCCTTCCTTATCTTTCATTAGATTCATGGCTCAATTCTTTATAATAAAAGACAGATTAGCAAAAGAAAAATATACGATTTTATTTAAATCTTGTGTCACATAGAAGATGTCAAACAGGAAGTCTCAAAGAAACAAGGAAATCTCTCTATTTCGATGCACACTCAGGCAGAAGTATGATTAGAAGATGAAATAGTGTGATCTAATCACATTGCAGTGGGAGATAGTAGCAGGTTTTTTACTTTTGATTCTTCTTGCTGTCTCTCTGTGACATCCTTTACTCCAATGAAGAGCAACACATCTGTCCCATGCAGGAAAATGGCAAGGAAAACAGTCTGCTTTTAACAAAGTACATTAGGGAAGAAGCGTACAGAGTGAGTGTGGCCTGCCAAATCCTGCTGTCTCAATTCCCAAAGTGCTATATTCCAAGACATCATTTCCTGTACCCCATCTATACTTCATTCATATTTTCTGCTGTTCTAATAGGAAATGGTACCAATCTGAGGGCAAATCTGAAAACAGATCTATACAATGCACAATATGTACTAATAAATTGCAAATTGGTTGAGGACTTAAATACAAAAACATGAAACCATACAAATGCCAGAAAAAAAACTTTCTTGGTAGTTTCAGAATAGAGGTAAACTTCCTAATTAGCATTTTAAATTGAGAGGAAGTGAAAAAACATTGAAAACTTTACTCTATAAAAATACACAGCATAGCAGACGGCATTGTAAAAAAATCAGAAGATAACTGATAAACAGAGATGGTTTACAAAATGTATTATGTATTATGTGGGGGTTTTGTTTTTTCTGAAGGTGGGGAGTCTTCCAACTCCAGTTTTATGGTTCAGTTTTGCCTTAAAGGACATGAGTATTTTCCTTTTATGTTCACTACCCACTTGCCATACACTTTTCCACCTTTGTTTCCATTTCACCAGAAGCTGTGTATTTTGAACAATGTTTATTTACATGCCACCTCTGCTTTAAATTACACCTGTCCTGTTAAATTGTACTCACTTATCTAAGTACTGCTGATTGCTTTTTCAAACCTTGCATATTTCGATGGCTCCTCTCAAGTGTGCATGTTCTGATCTTCCTGAAATCTTCCCCAGCAATTTTAGGTAGGTGATAGGATTAATCATTCTGGTTGTCCTGCCAAATCACCTTCAGTCCCTCCTTCAGCTTTGCCAATCTCCTTTCTCACATAGTTTCTTACTGTGGTTTGCTCTTTGCATTGCCTGAGTGAGGCACTCAGTTCAGTGGGTTGAGAGATTCCAGGCTGGGGTTGTTGATTTTTCTATTTTTATTTACAGTTTGGGTTTTTTTTTCATTTTGTAAAAAAATTTCTGTGTCTTACAAGTATGTTGCAGGCACAATTTTGTGTAGAATTTAATTGTGTCTTCTTTCTCAGGTTTTGAGAGTAAATGGAATGATATAGATAGTTTACACTTCTGTCTTTGTCTTCCGTTACATTCATACTTCATGATTTTTTATTGTTTTCCAAACATTATTAATTTTACTTTATTAAAGATAAGTTGTGTGGTCCTTTAAATCATAGGGAAGTTTTTTTTTTCCTTTTTCAAAGTTATTTGGGATCTATTTATCCTTTGTAAATTGCTTTTATGTTGGGTCACAGTGAGTGCTGAGCAGTCATCAGTCCAAGGTTCATTTATCATTTCAGCAAGATGAGACCTTTCATGTGATGCAGAGACCTATATAAGTAGGTCTGTTCACTCTCTGTCAACTCAGATCTTTGTCTTCTTAATGGCGAGACTGAGTTCCTATCACTTGGGAACTAGTACATCAATTTTATTTCGAGGAAGTGGAAATGGCTCATTCACTGTGTTCAATTTGCTTGTTACCGTCTTCCGGGATGAAAGCTCTGTGCTGCACCTTGTCCTGTATGGAAAAAATTTGTTCCACATATTTTGTGGGATTTTTTTGTCTAGTTATTAGTGATGAAGCAGTAATTTCCATACAATGAGTCTTTCACTAACAGATGCATATGTCTTGATTCTTATATTAATGTTTATTTTGATAATATACATTATTATTTGAAGTTTATGACAATGGTAAACATTACTTTAAAAAATATAAAGGAAATTCATGTATCTCTAATTCATAACTGTGTCTTGCATTTTGTCCAAGTAGGCTACATACAGTATATGCAATTCTTTTCCAAACTGTCCAAGATAATGTACATGTAAGAAAGTTGCCTAATCCGTTATATATTATCAAAAAAATCTCTTCCTTTGCCTTACTTTGCAAATGGATAAGTATACATTTTAAAATCTATCAAAAGTTGTTATAACGTTTTTAATTTTGAAATATTGTGTATAAAAAAATGAAACAAAAACTGAAGCAATTTTTTCCTCTGGAAAATAACTGATTTAATAGTTGTCTGATCAATATGATACTAGAATACATTAAATATTCAAAATATAAAATATAAAGCACATAGATTTTAGAATATACAAAAAATATCTTATCTCCTTCAAAAACCACATTATGAAATGACATGTTCATAAAAACAGATGAAACATCTACTGTGCATAATTTAAAATGTACAAAGCTCAAAGCATAATATTTTACCAAAATGATTAAGCTGTCTACAAAAACACCTGGTTTATGAAATACCCCTGAAAGTATCTCTAAATTCCCCTGTAATTTACTTTTTTATAAGAACCACCTTAATATTTACTTTGATGTCCTAATGAATCCTTCTACTAAACTAAAAACAAGAACAGGGAAATAAAACTTGTAAAATAAACCTGAAGATACTTAGGCTGTGCAAAAAAATTTGATACTTTTGTAATTCTTGTTCTAAATACATGGTGAGTTTTCTTCCAAGGAGTAGTTATCACATCGAAAGTACCCACCAGGGATTATTATGCACATTCAGTGGCTACGCTGGCTACATGTACATTATTAGCTAGCGTTTTTGACTACTCAGCTGTAGTCTGCTTGTGAAGTGAATAAAATTACTGCTTCTAATGTCTCTGCAATTTCTGACTCTGACATGTCTTTCAAACATTTCAAAATGAAGTAAATTTTATTTTGCAGAAATTTTCCCTCTGAGATCTACCTCTATTTCTATATATACTATGTATTTATTAATTTCCAAGTACATGAGGTTTCATGATATGATCTTAAAATATAAGATAATATTATTTTGGACTTTATACATTAAATATTTTGAATATTTAATGTATTCTAGTATCATATTGATCAGATAACTATTAAATCAGTTATGTTACTCACCTTTATTTTTCTTTTCAGATTTATATTAAAGAAAATTTTATATTTATATTTATATTAAAATTTATATTAAAAATTTATATTAAATTTTTACAAAATTCCAGGTACTAGGATAATACAATAATTCATTAATAATATCACACACATTACATTTTAACATCTATTTTATACATATAAAAATATGAGCTTCAATAATCCAAAAGCAGAATATTTTCCAATAATCCAAAAACCTGTTGAATATTTCTTCACTCTTTTTGTACCTGTCAAATGTCAAAACCACGTTTACTATTATCACTAATAAAAAGATATCCAGAAATTCTCTAAATAGAATTGAGTATTTTCAACAATAGAAAGAATAAAATTTTATAACTTATAGAATAACAGATGGATCTGGAGATCATAGTGTAGAGTGAACTAAGTTAGATAAATATCACAGGGTCCCACTAACATGTGAAATCTAAAAACCATGATATGAAAGTAGAAGGGAGGTTATTATTAGTTAAGAAGAAGGGAAAGGTAGAGTATAATGGTAGAGAATAGGGGCATGGATAGGATAAAAATATATTTTATGCATTGAAACCCTTCCCCAAAACTATGAAATTAGAAGGAAAAATGGGACAAGTAAAGCGATAGGGGAATGATTAACGTATGCTACATACATGTCAAATCTGACAGAATGAAAGCCATGAGTCTGTATAGCCAGTACACACTGATGAAAACATGGGGAGAAGTAAGTGTGGCTGTGCTCTTTAGAACTGAGAAATGCATCTGTTTATTAGTTTGATGATTTGAAATCGATGACAATACTTTTTCTCTCCATTTCTCCCAAACTGAGAGAAAGAAAGTAAAAAAGGGAGGACAGGGCAGAATACAGTCTCGGGAAAACAGCGTTCTCTTCAATAATGTGAATATTATTTCAGCACAACAGAAAATACAGATAAATTAAAAGTGTATTTTTATTTTAAGATACAAAAGGATGAAAATTTTGGCTTCACACTGACACATTTAGTTTTATAAAATAACTGTTTCTGGTAACTTAATTCTTTTAAAAATAATGGCTTTGAAATACTTTTAATTCTGCATTTCTTTTCAACAAGTTTGATTGTGTTATTTTAAACTAATTCTATCCAATCTATGTACTTGTAATTTTATCATCTCCCAATTTAAATCATATACATTTAAGCTACTTTCTCAAAATTACAGGTGCATATGTACGATTCTGCCATTAGTATCTGCTTATCTATCCCATCACCACCACTCTCCACCCCAGGAAAACGTATCTGTACATATATTCTCCTGTACATACAATTTTGAAAATGCTCATTAATGTAGTTGGCTTAAAACACTTCAGGATTTGATAGGTAAAGGAAAATCTTATAACCCAAACTTGCTCGAGACTAGTTCTAGCGAGGAAAACCGATGTGAAATTTACAAGCTCCGTTAAGTGTAGACGCGAAGCTGGTAAGTGGAGCATCGATCGCAAGTGAAATGGAGAGCAATGGGAACACCGAGGGCACAGATTATTCATGAGGCATCAAGTATGCATGAGGCTCCAGAGGCGCCGAATAACAGGACGTATTAAATATACATGAGACGGAGAAAGCACTTATTATTCATGAGGTCTTAATCCAGTCACCCAGTGCTGACACCCATTTAGTCCTGACAGTTCTGTGCCCAAGAAGCTCACTTACAACTTGTGGTTGTGCAGCAAGGACATGTGCAAGGTTCGGCTGGGGACATGGCTCAGGGGCTCAGCGCTTGGCTGGAAGCACAGGTCCTGAGTTCTTCCCAGTACCCCCCCCCCCAAAGCTATGGCTATTAGCCGGGCACACTTGTCTCTCTGTCAGTGCAATGAAATGTCTGCCCAGGGCCCTTCTTACCAGTTGGCCTCTTTGCTTGAATCTCCATTCTTTTTCTGGCATCTGCACTGTCATAGGAAAGCACAGAGTCAGGACAATTGAACTTTGTGGACCATGAATTCAGATATTCCATTCTGCTCACTGCAATTATACACTGTCGTAAATGTGTTAAGTTGACCCGTTTTCCCCTTTGCTTCATATTTTGTTATATATATATATATATATATATATATATATATACATATATAATGTGATCTTAACTTAATCTATGTATCTGTCTCTTCTGTAATCATTGAGAAAGCTTAATTTTGCATAGCATACTTGGAATTTACCCCGGCATGGAGGTCATTTCAAAGCAAGGGTACTAAGCCCTACTTGTCTAATCAAATATTGTGTTTTAAATTACTTAGTTGGTAGAAAACTAATATGATCTGTAAATAAATATATACTGCAGTTATTAATTTTTGACTCTAAAAATGAATTTAATCATCAAACAAAAGTATTTTTGTTAGCATAGGTAAGCACTTACATACATATCTGAAATCAATAATGACAAAAAAATCATCTTTGAGAGATAAAGACGTACCTACTGCACCTTAAAAACAATAGCTAGAACAACTGGTCACTGTGACAAATAAGTGAATTTGTGTCTAGAGGAGGTGATCATATTTAGGACTAATTTCTTGACATGAATTATGATTGTTTTTTTTTCAAATGATCACTAAATGGGAGGAAAATTACAAGTGTTAACACTGTTGAATTTGGAATAGGAAGACCTTACTAACTTGGTTAGAACAACTCCACTGTGCGTCTTTTTTACTTACATCAGATTCTTGCTGAGATACCAACATTTTCTCTGACAGCCAATTATAAAAGGCCACTGGCTACTCAGCAGGAAGTCATATGTTTCCAAGTTAAGCCAAACAACTACATGTTACATTTGTTCAGCAATATGAAAACAATGGTTATAGTAACTGCCTTTGAAAGTATGAATTTCACTAAAATGGAAGGCAGTTTCTAAGTTATCAAAAATGTAGACATGTTTGGAGTAATCAAAAGCCCGTTAAGAATGCTATATGATTGCAAATGTTGTTGAAAATATTTTTGGACATGTTTTCTACCGTTTTTGTAACATGTGTTTTTTTTTTTTTTTCTGTTCTATGGCATTGTTTGATATTCCATACTGCACTGCCTGAGGTGAGATTATCTATTTTCATGTTTTCTTCAAAATTTTCTTTGGAAGGTAAACATTTCCTACAGATTACAAACTGAAAATAGTTGATAATATAAAAGTCTCACTAAACCGCTGAATAACAATTGTCATGTAGTAATGATTTTAAGAAACTGCAATAAATTTCTTAACATAAAATTTAGTTTCCACTTAGTCCATGTCTTAGTCATTATCTCCTTTCTGGGAAAAAATAGCAATGCCCATAGTGGAAAGAGGAAAGGATTAGTTTAGCTCACAGTTTGTAGAGATTTCACTTCACAGTCAACTGGTTCCAAAGCAGGGCAGCATGACTGCATAGCAGAGCAGCATGACCGAGAACAAACACTTCATGGTGTGGCGGGCAGGAAGTAGTGAGCCTTGCATTTTTCCTGTTTTATTCATTCCAGGCAACAAGCCTATTTATTGGTGCCTCTCACACCCAGGGTGGGCATCCACTGTCATATTCAGAAGTATGCCAACCCAGTCAATGGACTAATCGCACATCCATGACCCAGCCAATTCCCAAAAGCCTCATCTAGGTGCATATGAGGCTTTGTGCAGATATCCAGGAATAAGTCATAAAGTCTATTAAAATGTAAACTATTTTCTCCTTCCTATCTCATCGTTTTATTTTTTGGAATCTATTTTAACCAATTTGTTATTAACTTTTCAGATTTATATGTATACATGTATATAATCATTTCAGTCATAAAATAAACTCAATTCAGTTTAAGTAAAGGGAATTTTATATAACCTATGTAATGATGTATTGGCAAAATAATTTTCTGCTTTTATCTATACATAAAAATTATGTATGATTTATATACAATTTATCTCTATGATTAAATTGCAATGAATTTTCTATCCATCCAGGTAGCTGACTATCCACCCATGTATCCTTCTTCACACTGTGGTGGGGGGAAAAGGTCTCTCTATCTTCCCAAATTCTTTGACCTGACTGCAAATTAAATTGACATAAAACAGTATTAATAGGAGATAACCATTTTAATTGGACACTCATTTCTGTGAAAGCTCCACAGAAACATACAGAAGGGCAGGAAAATGGATGCACACATAATATTGAGCTTTAGAAAAGTTTAGGGGATTGAGGCTTCTGGCTAGTAGAGATAAATAATGGCAGGATTAGGGAAGAAAACATATGATGAATACATGTTACCGAATTCTCATATAAGAAGTTGTCTAGGGGAAGCTCACTTTCTAATACTGATATTTTTACTAATCAAAATCTCCTTTATAAGTATGAACTTTTTAAACCAAAGTGTAGTTTTTCACAGCTATTCCTGTGTATTCAGTTTCTCAACTGACCTTAGAATATGTCCCAGAAGCTTATTTGGGGTGGCAGATTCTGGACTACTTAAACTGTATTTTGGAGCACCGAATTCTGATTCTTGCCAGGCTCCGAACAGGACACCCTGAAAAGTTGCTCTTTGGTGCTGAGTATATTTGAACTGAAGAAGACTAGCAGGGTCTCAGACACTAGATCTCTCTGTTTTCTCCACCTTCCCATTTTCATTTCCCAAATTCATCATAGAAACTAGAATTACTCTTCAATTCCCTCAAGGTGAATCATAAAACCGGAAACTTTTTTCCTCAAAGCAGGCCATGAAACCTAGAAATCTCATTCTCTCCCATTTCCCCTGTAGGCTTTCTTGGCAGAGGGACCCTCTCAAAATCTGGGCAAGAAATCCTACTGAAGGAGACAAGAAGGATGAGAATGGACAGGCCTTGCTTGGTTTCCCTCCTCAGCTTATTAGCGTTAAATTATACCCATTTATCCAATCTCGTTTCTACAGGCCTGCACATTCTTCATGGAATCTATTAGTAAACATGGTGCTTCTTCTGGGTCTTTGTGTCATTTATAAATGCTCCACATCATACAAAATTATATTAATAAATTTATTATCATTTTTACTTGCTACTCTGGCTTTTGTAATAGGATTGTCAACCTTGACACAGTTGATGTTTTAGGAAAGGTACCATACTTCCCCCCCACCCAGCAGCTCAATTTTACCCATTTCTTTATTATAAGAATAATATTGATCACAATTGAATATCCCAGCCTACTGATAACTAATAGAATATTTCAATTATATTCTCATTAAAATGCATCATACAGAAGTTCCCTAAATATTTATGTAAATACATAGTCATATCATTTTTGTAAATTCAAAGCAAAATGATACCATATAACATCCCTTTAAAATTGATATTTTAATTATTATGCATCAAACTCTGTTTTTTTTTATTTGAAAGAGAATAAAACAAAAGAGGGCAGTACAGAGCAGATCAGAACAGGACAACATATGTAACACAGTACTTTACATTAAGACAACTGGACACCAACAGTAGCTAACACCATATCTCTTACTCTGCTATAGGTGAGCATAGTTTCAAATACAATAATATCAAACATAACACAATAGTATAAAGCCATGCATAGAGTGAAAGAATTACGGGGCTTTCTGAACGAATAACCGAAAATGATCAATGGGTACTATAATATCTCATTTTCGATAAAAAAATTTTTTTTGTTTAAACTATCACACATATTCAAATTCCAATAAGACACAATGTGATAGATAGAACCAATGGTAGTAGAACAAAACAAGCATGGTAGGACTTCTAAGAAGGATGATATTAAATCAGCAATAGCTGCCATAATGTTTTGTTTTCTTCAAAACAGTGGTTCATATCATCACGAATGATATAGTCAAACAAAACAGGATAAAACCATTCCAACTGATGATTGAAAACTTTGAAAGACTTCAAAGCTATGAGATGGGGACTCATGCTTACCATACAGTCTTATATACTCATCAAATATCATACTAGGGACACTATATGGTATTTACACTTGTGAGTTTCGTTTATTTCGCTTAAGAGAATGGTCTCAAGTCGTGTCCATTTATTTATAAATATCTCGATGTGATCATTCTTTATAGCTGAGTAGTACTCCATTGTATAAAAATGCCACAACTTTTTTATCCATTCCTCAGTTGATGGGCACTTAGGTGGTTTCCAAGATCTGGCTATTACAAATTGTGCTGCTATAAACATGGGTGCACATATATCACTGTGGTATGATGTTTTCAGTTCT
>PVJX010044305.1:0-13249 GCA_004027295.1 Dolichotis patagonum
TCTCTCAGCTCCTGTTCCTTCATCTCTTCTAATTGCTTCTGATAAACGATTTCACGTTGCAGATAAGTTATATTTCTTTTCTGTCTAATCAGGTAGCTTTCCACAAATGTTAAGAGCTACAGAAATAAAATAGGAAAATATCCACATTAAGTACCAAGTCTTTAAGGAGAGAAAGATTGCCCACACCAAAGCCCAGTAACTAGCAACCCTGGGAAAATGTCACAGAGATTACAGAAGCTCTAGTTCTACTCCTACTAAATCACCATCTGCATTTAAAAAGGAATGAGGGGATTCATATCCATATTGAGGCTGCAAGAACTCTGGTCAAAGATTCAAGACCTGCAGGGGAATACAAGCATTCACTTTCAAATGAATGTTAGGGTATTTCATCAAAAGCATTGTTTACTTTAGAAACAAGCTACTACTACAATTGCTTTGAAACTTGTTTGTTTCAATAGTTTGGATTGTTTCCTTTTTTTTGGTAGCATTGCCATGTATTATTTTTAAAGATTTAGGTACAAGTGGTCTGGCCTAAACCCTAGACCTGTGTATCATTTCAGAGCTCCTTGGTGAGTCTAATGACTAACTGAGGTTGAGAACTCTTCTGGTAGGCTGATTTCTTCACTTTGACTTCTTAGAGATTTCAGCTTGAGTGTTCACCAATAACCAGGAAGACTGCACAGCAGTCTGTAGTAGAGTAGGTGAACATTAACACCCAGTTTTGCTGTCATTGTAGGACCATGGGTCTCAAACTGTGATGCCAAGTGGTAGCATCATTGCATTGGACCTTGTAAAATTGCAAATCTTGTTCCCATACAAAATCAACTGAATCAAACTTCTTTAGGCAGATCCTAGTAGTTTGTTGTAGTAAGCTCTTCAAATGATTCTGGTGCACATTGTGCTTAAATATTTCTGGTCAAGGAGATTTCTGGCCAACTTCGCAATAGAACTATTTCATTCAATCTTTCAGGACACATTACTCCTGGGAAGTAATCCTATCCTACATTGAGTTACATTTTTCCTTACCAAGATATCTAGTACTTCACTCTATATCCAAATCGATTCCTACAAATAAGTTCCCATACTTGCTTGGAGAAAAATAAGCCCATATTGGATAATTTACTACTTAGGGCCCATTTCCCAGAAGCAAGTTATAATTCAAAAGTCAGAAATGAGCCTGCTTGTCAAACCAAGTTAATCACTTACATGGGTATCTACAGCCTCAGAAGCCGCAGTCTGCAGGTCTTCCAGGATCTTTGTGAATTCAATTTCTACCTTCAGAGCAGACGTAAGGGCTTGTTCATCATTTTCCCACTGATCTACATCAGGCATCTGTTGGTGAGGACAAGAAGATTCAATTTCTGTGTTGTTACATTTTACTTCTATTAGGATGATGAGTAGGTTTTCACAGCCCAATGATTTTCAAACTTTGCAGTACATAACAATTAGCTGGGAATCTTAAATATTGATGTCAGGCTCAATTTCAGACTCTGAACTAGTTTAGATAGCCTGTGATCTGAGCATCAAGATTATTAAAGATCCACAGGTGATTTTAATGTACTACAAAGCAAAGGCACCTTAGATATACAATATATTATAATTATTATATTATAATTATATATATGTTTTATATATATATATGTTGCTTTTTGAGTTCTGTGGTAGTTCAATTCTGTTATTAGCAAGTATAATTTCTGATAATAAAGGTGGAGTTCTTAAACTTTTATACCTAGGGATTTAATTTTCCCTGCTGAGATTCAGATTGACTCTTCAGAGTATCAGCCCAGTCATGAAATTTTTTTCAGGACATTGAAGTGACAGGTTTATTAAATACTAGAACCTGTAACTGAACTAATTCAGTGATTTGAAATGGGTGCTGACAGATCTGAGAAGAAATTACGTGAATAGTGCTTCTCAAGCTGCACAAAACATTAACCTCACCCAGAGTCACAGCTACCTGGGCCCCACCCACAGAGGATCTCATCCTTTAAGCCTGGAGTGATATCCATGAATTTGCATTCCTCATGATCCCCAAGTAGTGATTCTGCTGATCAATACAAGTCTGTATCGCATTGAGAAAAGGGAAGTATGTATTTTATTGGCCAAAGTTTACCTAGAAAGATACTTGACCCATGCTTGTGCTCAAGTGCTGTTGCTAAGGAGTGCAAGTATGACCATGACTTTCCTAACAAATTAGGTAAACACTGATTATTTTCTAGATTTGGCATAGGCCCATAGATCACATTATAGTCACCTGAATAACTGGAAGGCAGATAATACTATTCCGGTTTCTTAGATATCTTAGGAATCGTTTTGCTTGGTACCTCCTTACTTCAGCCTGATCCTCAAAGAACACGACAAAATTAGGCATTTCCTTCTCTTCAACATAAGAGCAGGCCTGAGATAGGTGAGAATGATGGAAAAATAGAGGTGAGAGAGGTTTATTCTTGACACAGAAATCTCACACCAGTTTACTTTGCGATCTCACTCCATGTGAGACCTTCTTTTGTCATTCCTGGGAGTTCTGTTTGTCGCTTGACAACTAAAAGGCTTTGGTTATCTTCCTGACTGTAGATTAGCTTAAAGAGCAGCCATCCAGATTCTAACATGCCAGTGTCTAATGTTTGCATATTATGACCTTCTTCAAAGTCAGATTTGTTAATTTATATGGTAGCATTTTATCTATTGTATAGCTCCATGAGAGAAGTACATCCTAAATTAAAAAAAAACTTAAAAGCCAGTCTATTTCAGTAAATCTAATATATCTACTTTCTGTATAATATGGCCTAAGGTGTAGTTTTTAAAATTCTGCTTGCCACTACTGTTTGATTGCCATATAATTTTTGGAATTCACTAGAGAAATTTAATTATATTTACTATAGTTTGTAATGTACCATCACAATTCTAAATCATTTTGCCACAGACTGAAAATACCCTAGCTAATGAATTGCTGTTATACTTAGAAGCAGACCACAAAGGCAGCCATAACCATTGCTAAGGAGCCAGTAAATACAATCACACATTCATTAGAGGTAAATAACCCCCTCAAATTTACTCAGAATTCATACTAACCATGAATAAGTACACATCACTGATAAACATCTGGTAAGGTATTACATTGTTAATAGCAGTTGTACACTCTTCAGAAATGGGTCCCAGGTCCTCTTCATATTCCATCTCATCTTTAGGAGAGGCAGCCATAATATCTGCTACCCACTGACGTACAGAGTTTCTTAAAGACTAACAGTAGTATCACCAACCCCTTTTTTATAAGGAGGTGAAATCTCACCCACCTGAGACTAACAAGTACTAAGCTAATAGATGAGGACATTGTTTCTGCATTAGAAAATCAATTCTACAATTGAACCTTTTCAATTATAGATAAAAGGACTAGAGTTTAATCATTCAAAGCAATATTCAGTGTTCCTGCTCATGTTCTCTCTCGTGATGATTTGAGAAATCTGAAATAAATTACTGAATAGTAAAGCATTAAGACAGCGGATACACAGTATTACCTGTAGTTTTCCCCTTTCTTAAAAAATTATGGGACAGCATGTTAGACCCTGTGGTGAATTTAAGAAAACTGACTAAAATATACTCTATTTATGAGGGACCTCCTCTCTTTTTTGAGATCTCAGTACATACAAAGCATCTTAAGGAGGTAGGATGGATTTCAAATTACCAAAATCATAGTAGCTGAGGGAATTATGGCAAATTTCATTGATAAATTGGCACTTTAAATTGGCCTTGGAAGCAAAGGTGAAATGAAGTTAAAGAATTGGAAATGTGGAAGGAATTTCACCTGGAGAGTAGCCCTATAGGCTGCAAATGCAAGAGGAGGTGTGGTTTCCCTAGATTCCAGCCAATCTGTTCCAGCTGAGGAGCTTTGGGCTCGTTCCTCAAATTCTCTCCCAGAGGTTTCTATGTGTCCTGCATATGCCTTTTTGTTTGTCTCCTTAGAGACTAGGGATTGTTTTACTTGTATCCCATGTTAGGATGCTGGTGCATAATGTATACTGAATCATTGCCAATTAAATAAAAATGTATTTTGATCATATGTTACAGCATGCTCAAAAAAGTCACCCACAGGACACCAAGATTTCAGAAACAAGAGAAGTTTATTTCAAAACTTCAGTAGTCTGTCATCTTTGGCCATTGAAACTGTGGGCTGCTAGCTGGATGAGCTCAATTCCTTGGTTCCCTTCTGATATATACTCCTGTATGAGTTCACAAGGTCAAGGGGTTTCTATGCATGCCACCTTTTTGCAGCACTGGCATTGCTTTGGAATGTTACAAGACCCTCTTACACATCTGAAACACAGAATGTGGGCACCAGGCAGTTTGGTGCCTTGAGATAAACCCATTTGTTTCCCTTTCCATAGTTTAAAGGGGAGGAAGAGACTTTTGGGGATTTGGCCAAAGTGTACTTGCTATTTGAGGCCTAACTGCTAAGTAAGTGTCTAAACTATAATCTATAAGCCATAAAATAAGAGAAGTTTTCAAGACTAGGGTTTCAGAAGCCCTCCCTGCAAGTTGGCACCATACATGGGCTTCTAGGGGGAGAACCAAACACCAGTCCTTTCCCATGAGTTGGCACCATTTTCAGACTGTAGGGGAGGAGAACAAGAAACAAAACCAGCCCTGCAAGTCAGCACTATGTGCAGGCCACTGGGAGGAGAACCAGATGCCAGCTGCTTCCAGCACATGGCTGGGAGACGAGAAGAGCCCAGATATCCCTCTCCCCACCCAAGTGACCAGGTGATCCAGAGAAACACAGGTAAAATGCAACTTAATGCTTGTAGTGCTTAGTGTTTCACTGACTGCAGGCCTAAAGCTGGTAGTCTGATCATCTATTCAGAGGATAACAATATACAATGTACCATCTATGGGGGATCTCCTTCTGAAGGTGGTAGCCATTGTTAATTCTCTGTTATCTTGTTTTGAAGTCCTCTATCATTTTCATTGCTTTGTTGGGTTGGGTTTTATTCTGTTTTGTCTTGTTTGATTTTATTGTATCTAATGACATGGGCAGCTGTTTCAAAAATAAAATGATATATTATGGTAGCCATTTTGGATTTACAGTTATCTTGTTTTGAAGTCCTTTATTGTGTTCATTGTTTTCTTTTTATTGGTCCTATTCTTTGATTTTTTAAAATTTTATTTAAAGAGAAAAAACAACCAGACAAAACAGAAAAATGGTAGCAACAATACAGAATTCCAAAGGGAAAAAAAATAAAAGAACCAAAAACAAAAAAACCCCAGAAAAACAGACAAAAAACCTCAAAACAACAACAAAACAAAAAACTAAGAAATTGCCACTTTGATACGTTCCATACTCTCATCATTGGAAATAGTTGTTCAAGTTACAAAATTAGAGCATACGAAGTAGACATTCAAACAATGAGACTGTTAACAGTTCTGCTCAACCATCTAACAAAAACAGTAGTATGGTCATCTATCTTACACACGTAAACTTACATGCAATTATATACTTTAGAGATATTTCTTTTCCTCTCTTTTTTACAGTAGCAGTTACACATTTAGGGTTTTATTACTCTTACATTTCTTATTACTTTTTACACTAGAGAAACAATGTGATATTTATAAATATGATTCCTATTTATTTCACTAATGAGGTTGGCCTCCAGTTGACTCCATTTCCCTATGAAGGCCTCAAGAGCATTCTTTTTTATAGCTGAGTAGTATTCCATTGTGTAAAAATACCACATCTTTTTCATCCACTCTGCAGTTGATGGGTGTCTTGATTGTTTCCAAGATTTAGCTATCACAAATTGTGCTGCTATAAACATAGATGCACATATATAACTGTGATATGAACTTTTCAGTTCTTCTGGCAAAATACCCAGGAGGGGAATAGCTGGGTTGAATGGAGCTTCTACTCCTGAGAATTCTCTATACTGATTTCCATAGTGGTTGCACCAGTTTGCACTCCCACCAACAGTGAAGTAGTATTCCTTTTTCCCCCAGCCTCACCAACATTTGTTATCAGTTGATTTCTTGATGGCAGCTATTCTTTCCGGTGTGAGATGATATCTCAATGTTGTTTTAATTTGCATTTCTCAAATGACCAGTGATGGTGAACATTTCTTCATGTATTTGTTTGCCAGTTGTATATCTTCATCTGAGAATTGTGTGTTCATCTCAGCTGCCCATTTTTGGAGAGGGTCTTTGAATTTGGGGGGGTTGATGTTTTTCAGTTCTTTGTATGTTCTTGTTTATTGGTCCTATTCTTCTCTGTTTTGTTTGATTTTTACTATATCTGAAGGTATGGGCAGCTATTTTGAAGACAACAAGAAGCATTATGGTAACCACTGTTGATTTCCTATTATCTTGTTCTGAAGTCCTGTGACATTTAATGTGTTTTGTTTTGATTGGCTTTATTCTGCTTTATTTTGTTTGGTTTTATTCTCTTTAAAATAAATTTTAAAAAAACACAACTGACTGGAGTTTGGGGAGTTTCAAAAGGAAACAAAAAAGAGAAAAAAAAAAACAAATAGTGGGTGTTATGAATGCCCTCACAAGTAAAGCACCCAATTTCCCATAAATATGGTGGGTCTCTTAAACCAACTCAGTTTGAACTGAACTAGAAATAACAGATCTAAAAAAGTCTCTTTGTAAAACACAGTGTGGAGAGGCAACCAAGTGAGGGAGATCTTCCTAATGAAGGAGTGAAGCATCTAAAGCTTAAAACAATCACGAAGATAAGGGCATCAAAGGGAAGGGATGCACATAAAATGGGCTATTACTTTTGCTTCTTGATCTAACACAGTCCTTGTCTCATATTGGATTTATGTGCAAGTCTTAGGAAAAGAGAGGTGCTTTAAAACTGTGTTTCTCAAGCCATAATTTGCATACAAATCACCTGAGGCTTCCTAAAATTTTAGTTTCACTTGTGTGGAATCTGTGCTTCTGCATTTCTATTAATTCTGCTAGATGCTACCTATCCAAGAACTACATTTTAGTAACAACATTTAAAGTACATTTCTCAAAAGGTATTTCATTAAAAAATTCTCTAAGACAGCGATGCTAATGCTGGAGAAGCTGTATAAAGAGACAAAAGGGAGACACTGATACACCCTTGGTGTCTAAGGTTTCAGGACCCTCATGGCAGCATCCTCTAGGAGGCTGCCGTGCTGGAGCCTCTGAGATGTCTAGCATCAGAGTAACAATCCAGCATTGGAAGGGTAGAATAGCAAAAGGGAATTAAAATGGTAGCAACATAAAATTAACTGGTTTTCCTCACAGTCTTTGTGAAATTTAGCCAAAATCCTGCCCCTTACATTATTAAAGAAAGTAGACTGTAATTCTCCATGAGAAATAGGAACAAGTTCCAATAAAGTCAGAATTGTTATTGTTACTATGACTCAGTCTACAATAGTAAATTTCTAACCTGTGTGCTTTACTTGCTAAGAGATATATGGGAGTTTTGATATTTCTGAGTGCTGCAAAAGATTATCTCATTCAATAATTCTACTATTCCATCTGGGAAAGCACATACAACTAAAACCTATAAAGAAAACATTAATATGCTTGCAGTGAGATATAATTAGAAATGTTGCTATCTAATTTGAAACACAGCCATACCTATACAGAAAAACAAAGTAAAGAATTACATCATCATCAGTAATACTTGTGCCAGTACTGTGTATTTAGAAGTGATTTCTTCCCTTTTTCTATTTTCAATATTTTTCACAAATTTAAAATCATGTATGATTTTTTTCATTTTAAAAATGAGGTTATCAGATATCTTTATAGAAAATTAACACAAAGTTTTTCCTTTATAAGCATTTCACTGACTTTATGATATCTTTTTCTCTAGTTACAAATCTAGTGGATGATTATTATGAAACAGTCCAATGTTACAGATATATATATATATATATACATATATACAATACATAATATACATATATATTTGTATACAAATATACATATATACAAATATGTATATTTGTATACATATTATATATTTGTATTGTATATTGTTACACAAATATATATGTATATTATGTATTGTATATATGTATATATAACAGACATTACATATTATATATTATATAATATATATTATATATTATATATATTATATATAATATAGAACATAAATCCCATGCTGTACACTATAGTTCTATACAGAGTCTGCAAAAAAAGGTATATGTGTCAGGAAATATTATTATACATAAATATTATACATAAATATTTTAATTCTAAATTTATTGAGACACTATGAAACTAATATAAGTTCCCTTTGACCTCTACAATTGCAAGAGGTGCTCAAACTGGTGGCCATTTTCCAGACATTCATTAGAATCTCAAACTGCTGCTTTGGTAACCTTGATTAAAGTGGCTATTGAGGATCTCCAACATGCATGGGACTACTCCAAACTTGGCGCCCAGGCAGTAAGACCACACCCAACATCTGAAAACACCCCAAGGTGTGCCAGAGGGATCAAGCGGGCCTAGCCAGACTGCTCAGTGAGCCCCAGGCAGCTGGCTGGCTGGGAACCCACCCTGGACCCTGACTGTGCACACTCAGGAAGAGGCTGCAGCAGAATCCCAGCATGCACCTGGAGAACTTGGAACTCTGCATCCAGAGGAACATTGGTCTACAGGGGACTATCTGTGCTACCTTGAAGGGAGATTAAGTGCCTGTCTCACCATAACAAGATCTGGCTCCAGTCAGTGTGGTGAGTATGCCCCTAAGATAGAGGTGTACAGTAGTTAAATAGGGCCAGGAGTAAAGCTCCCTCCAACTAACTGGAAGACCTTGGTAAGTCTGACAAGAGTAAAGGTGACTCCTTTCCTACACACAGAAAACATCAGGCAGAGTGAGGAGTCTGTCGAAAAGGACTCCCCCAACTTGAAGAAAATCAAAAGGGCTTATGAGACACACAGGCACACAATAGGGACACAGTAGGGCCTCAGCCAATACAAACACTATAGACAGGGAGATTTGATGACCTGGAATAACCCAAAGATAAAGTACTAGCAGGAAATAAAAGCTGACCTGCATCAATACTACTAAGCTTGTCAGCCCAGGAAGAATACAGGACTCACCCAACAGGTCCTGCAGCAGGGAGCCAGGTGACTGGCCCACCTATTCATTGTGGGACCCAGCAACTGGACAAACGTCAACCCTACAGGAGGACACCAAGAAACACACTAACAACAGTTCACACTAACGGGTCTGAAGAACGAAACATTAACTCAAAAGAGGAAAATGGCAAAAAGAAAAGGCAGCATGCAACCTCAAACATCCAGTGCAACAGGTGCAAATACAGAAGACATTGAAATAGAGGACCCCAAAGGTAACACACCAGGAATCTCTGAAAATATAGCGAATGAAATTAAAAAACAACTCCACGAGGCCATAGAGGAAATCAAATTAGAAGTACTCTCCCAGGTAAAGATAGAAGTAACAACTTTAGTAAAGGAGTTGCTGAGCACAGCTAAAGAAGAAATAGAGAAAAAAGTACAGGAACATGGGAAACTGATTGAAACCTTGAAGGAACAATGTAGAAAACAAGCAGAATGCATGAAGCAAACTGAAAGAGACATCCAAGAAACAAAACATTTGATCCAAAGCATGCAAAACCGTTTAAATGAAGCTGAGGATAGGATCTCAGACCTTGAGGACAGGATCGCAATTAGTGATCATGAAAGGATAAAACTTTTAAAAATAACAAAGCAGCATGAAGTGACAATCCAGAAGCTTCAAGATGATGCCAAGAGCAACAATATAAGATTAATAGGCATTAGTGAAGATGCTGGAGTCAATACAAATGATATATGTAAAATATTCACAGAAGTAATAGGGGAAAACTTTCCAAACATGAGAAAAAAATCTGATATGCAGATAAGTGAGGCATACAGAACACCAAACAGTCACAACCAACATAAATCTACACCCAGACACATAATAGTTAAGATCTCAGACATACAACATAAAAAGAGAATACTAAAAGCTGTTACAGAAAAAACACAAGTCACCTATCGAAGAAAGCCCATCAGAATCACAGCAGACTTTTCAGCACAAGCCCTCAAGTCAAGACGTGATTGGAATGAGATATTTCAAGCCCTGAAAGAAAACAACTTCCAACCCAGACTGATGTACCCAGCAAAACATTCATTCAAATTTAATGGAGAAATAAGATACTTCCATGACAAAGAACAACTGAAGAAATTCACGTCCACCAAACCAGCCCTAGAAAGAGTGTTGAAAGACATACTAGACAGAGATAAAAATGACCACAACCTCCAGAATAGCAAAAAGAAACCACCAGGCAGGACAAGCAATTACATAAGGGGGAAGAGCAGAAAGCAAACTATTGGAACATAACATGACAAACTTGAGCCAGTATATATCAGTGATATCCATAAATGTAAATGGCCTCAATTCAACTATCAAAAGAAATAGGTTGGCAGAATGGATCAAGAAACATGATCCCACAATATGCTGTATACAAGAAACACATCTGACTCAAAAGGAAACTCATAGATTAAAAGTCAAAGGATGGAAAACAGTATTCCATGTAACAGGAACCCAGAAAAAAGCAGGGGTAACTATTCTATTTGCAGACAATTTGAATTTCAAACCTAAAATGATTAAAAGAGACAAAGAAGGTCACTACATACTTGTAAGCAGAAAACTTCAAGAGGAAGAACTAACAATTATAAATATATATGCACCAAATACAACAGCACCCAACTATATAACACAGATACTAGAGGTTACGAAAAACCAAACACACAAGAACACAATTACTACAGGGTACCTTAACAGCCCATTGTAACAAACAGATAGATCAACTAGACAAAAAGTCAGCAAAGAAGTAATAGAACTGAATCATACCTGCAAGCAACTGGACTTAGTAGATGTTTACAGAGTGTTCCACCCAACCACAACAGAATACACATTCTTCTCAGCTGCCCATGGCACATTCTCCAAAATAGACCATATATTATCCCATAAAACATTCTTAAGTAAATGCAATGGTTTTGAAATTATCCCATGCATACTATCTGACCATAGTGCACTAAATTGGAAATTAATGGCAAAAGAAATTGCAAAACTTGCATGCATACATGGAAATTAAACAACAACCTTTGAACAACCAGTGGTTTAGAGATGAAATTAAGGAAGAAATAAAGCAATAACTACAATTTAATGAAAATGCAGAAACAACCTATTGCAATCTGTGGGATGCAATGAAAGCTGTCTTAAGAGGGAAATATATAGCAATAAATAGTCATATCAAGAAAATAGAATGAGTACAAATAAACAACCTAATGCTCCATCTCAAGTTACTAGAAAAAGAAGAGCAAGTTAAGCCCAAAGCTCATAGAATAGAGGAAATAGTAAAGATTAGAGCAGAAATCAATGAATCAAAACTAAAAAAACAACACAAAGAATTAATGAATCAAAAAGCTGTTTTTTTGAGAGGATAAACAAAATTGACAAATCTCTAGCTAACCTTATAAACAAAAAGAAAGAAAAAACCCAAATTCATGCAATAAGGACTGAAAAGGGGGAAATTACTACAGATCCCATGGAAATTCAAAATATTATGAACACCTACTTTAAGAATCTCTACTCACATAGAGAGGAAAACACAGAGGAAATGGACAGATATCAAGAAACATATGAACTACCAAAACTCAACCAAGAAGATACAGCAATTTTGAATCATCCAATATCAGCTATTGAAATTGAAAATGTAATAAAAAACTTAGCAACAAAGAAAAACCCAGGTCCTGATGGATTCACAGCTGAATTCTACAAGAAATTTAGAGAAGATTTGATGCCAATACTCCTTAAACTCTTTAATGAAATTGAAAAGAAAGTAGTCCTCCCTAAATCATTCCTGGAGGCAAGTATAATTCTCATACCAAAACCAGAGAAAGACCCAACCAAAAAGGAGAACTATTGCCCAATCTCACAATGAACATTGATGCAAAGATTCTCAATAAAATACTGGCAAATAGAATGCAACAAATCATCAAGAAGATTATACATCATGACCAAGTGGGGTTCATTCCAGGAATGTAGGGATGGTTTAACATATGCAAATCAATAAATGTGATACACCATATCAACAGAGCCAAAAACGGAAACCACATGGTCATCTCAATAGATGCAGAAAAAGCTTTCGATAAGGTCCAACACATGTTCATGATAAAAACCCTTCAGAAACTCGGAATACAGGGTATCTACCTCAAGCTTATAAAGGCCATCTATGACAAACCAACAGCCAATATTATACTAAATGTACAAAAGCTAAAAGCTTTCATTTTAAAATCAGGAACAAGACAAGGATGTCCACTATCACCACTCCTTTTCAATATAGTTCTGGATACACTAGCCAGGGCAATCAGACAAGAGAGAGAAATAAAAAGAATAAAGATAGGAAAGGAAGAAGTTAAATTATCACTATTTGCAGATGACATGATACTCTATATAGAAGACCCAAAAAACTCCATTAAAAGACTGCTAGAGGTAATAAACAAATTCAGCAGACTTTGTAGCTAGCTACAAAGTCAACGCACAAAAATCAATAGCATTCTTATACACAAACAAGAAACTCACTGAGAGAGAAATTATGTAAATATCACCCTTCACAATAACATCTAAAAAAATTAAATACTTACAAATCAACCTAACTAAGAATGTAAAAGACCTATATGATGAAAATTATATTACACTAAAAAAGGAGATCGAAGAAGATACTAGAAAATGGAAGGATATTCCTTGCTCTTGCCTAAGAAGAACCAAAATTGTGAAAATGGCCATATTCCCAAAACTATTATACAGATTTAATGCAATCCCAATCAAAATACCATCAACATACCTCACAGATCTAGAGAAAACACTCCTAAAATTCATTTGGAAACAGAAGAAACCTAGAATAGCAAGAGCAATTCTGGGCAATAAAGACAAGGCAGGAGGCATCTCAATTCCTGACTTGAAACTGTACTACAAAACCACAGTGATAAAATCAGCATTGTACTGGAAAAGAAATAGACCTGAGGACCAATGGAACAGATTAGAAGATGCAAGTATAAGTACAAAGACACTCAGCCACCTGATATTTGACAAAGGGGCTAAACATGTTCACTGGAAGAAGGATAGCCTCTTTAATAAATGGTGTTGGAAAAATTGGCTCTCCACATGCAGAAGACTGAAACTAGATCCATGCCTATCACCATGCACAAAACTAAAGTCTAAATG
>PVJX010044306.1:0-13254 GCA_004027295.1 Dolichotis patagonum
TCCCATTTTCCTATCACAACATCCCACTGTGACATCATAGTTCTCCATAGGATTGCAGAATTCCCCATCATGATATCATAATCATCCAGTACAGCATCAAAATAAACCCTTGTGACATCACAGTTCACCAGTGATAACACTGGATGCACCATTGTGACAGAACAACTCTCCCCTGTGACATCACAGCACCCTATTTTGACACCCCTGCACCGCATGATGACATACTTTTTACTGTTACTTCACAATTCCCCATTATGATCTCACATTGCCCTGGTTATCATCTCAGTGTCCCCATTATGTTACCGTGCCATTCCTTTATGCTATCATGATGTGCCACTGTGACCTTCAAATTCCCTATTGTGATATCAAATATCCCATTGTGACATCACAATTCTGTGCTCTGCCATCACGATACCCCCTTTAGGATCTCACATTTCCCACATTCTGACTTTATAAAGCCAAATCATTAGCTCATAAGTTCCATTTTGATCACATAATGCTCCATTAGGGCCCCATCAAAAATGATGTTTACCGTAATTATGAATAGAACATCTTCGAGGGCACCCTACCATACTTCATACAGTTGCCGGCCAAAAAAAGACTGGATTCAGAATTCTAAGATTTATGCTTCAACATGTGTCTGCTAACATATGCCTTCACTTCAATGTAACATTTTTTTTCAGGCATTTAAGAACTCTTTTCCAGTACCAAGATCATGGGAGAATTGGAATATTTTTATCTATTTCTTTTAATACTAGGTTCACACACACAGAAAACCACATAGCAGTTTGATATCTTTCGCTTTCCTTCCTTTCCTTTCTTTTCCTATATCGGCTGTGACATCACCCTGTCCTACTCTGACACAATAAGGCCCAATTGTGACCTCGCATACTGCCAATTTGACATCACAATTCACAAATAAGATCTCACAATTCTCATCATGACATTTAAATTGTCTTACAACATCACAATTACCAATTGTGACACCACAATCATAGACATGACATCATGGTATCATATTATAACATCGTGGTATGCCTTTGTGAAATCATAATGCCCTATTGTGAAATGTGTTCACTTGTGACCTTGCAACTCCCATTATGACATTACAATTTTCCTTTATGGCCTCATGATTGCCCACTGTGACATCACAATTGCCCACTGTGATATCACCAGGACCAGTGTGACATCACAGTGCCCCACCATGATATCACAATGTTGTATGGTCACCCAATAATGCCATATTTTGACCTCATGCTGCCCAAATGGAAAAACACCATTCCCCATGATAGCCAAACTACGCCCCAATTATGAGCTCATCTTGCCTATTTATAGCAGCATCATTAACCTTTTTGACATCACAATTCCCAAAAGCAACATCACAGTGACATGTTATTACATCATAGTTCCACATTATGGTATTACAATAGCCAATTGTGATACCACGCTGCCCTATTTTGACATTATGATACCGTTCTCGTGACTTGTCAATTCCCTTATGAACAGATAATTCCCCATTGATGTTACAGTTTTCTTTTGTGACCTGATATCCTCCCACTGTGGCACAAGTGCCCATGATGACATCAGAGTCCCAATTATAGCATCAAAATTCCCCTCTTTCACAGGGTAACGCTTCACTGTCACATCAAGTTGTGGTGACAAAAGCTTGGCCCACTGCAACATCATCATTTCCAGTGTGACCCCACAGTTACCCCATTATCAACTCACATTTCCCTCACTAGAGCAGCACAATCAACATTAATGTTACTACAATACCCCACTGTGACAACATAGTTGCACATTATGACATCACTGTTCGAAATATGGCATCGAAATATCGCATTGTGACATCATCATGCTTTTGGTGACTTCACACTTCCTATTGTGGTATCACAACACCGCGTTGTGACATCATAGTGATCCATATGACTTCAGAATTCCCCATCATGATAACATAATCATCCATTACAGCATCGCAATTAACCCATGTGACATTACATTTCTTAAGTGATAACAGTAGATGCATCATTGTGGCACAACAACACTCCACTGTGACATCACAGCGTCCTTTTGTGATACCACTGTACCCCATTGGGACATCCTTGTCACGTTTACTTCCAATTCCCCATTATGTTCTCACATTGCCCTCGTTATCATCTCAGTGTGCTCATCATGCTATCATGCCATTTCTTTATGCAGTCACTATGCCCCACTGTGACCTCCAAATTCCATATTGTGATATCAAGAATCCCATTATGACATCACAATTCTCTGCTGTGCCATCAGAATTCCCCTATTATGATCTCACGCTTCCCGAATTCTGACTTGATAAAGCCACATCATTAGCTCATAATTTCCGTTTTGGTCAGATAGTGCTCAATTACGGCCCCTTCACAACCTATGTTTACTTTAATTATCATTTGAAGCTCTTTGAAGGGATCCTGCTACACTTCATACAGCTCTAGACCCAGAAAAACTAATGGATTGAGAGTTCTAAGATTTATGTTTCAGCTTGTTTCTGCTAACAAATGCCTTCACTTGAATGTAACATTGATTTTTCAGGCATTTAAGAACTCTTTTCCAGTCTCAAGATATTGGAAGAATTGTAGAATTTTTATCTATGTCTTTTAATACTTGGTTCACACACACACAAAACCATATGCCAGTTTGATATTTCTTTCCTTTTCCTTCCTTTCCTTTCTTTTCCTATTCCTGCTGTGACATCACCATGTCATAATGTGATGTCATAACGCCCTAGTGTGACCTCGTACACTGCCAATGTGACATCACAATTCACAATAAAGATGTCACAATTCTCATCATGACATTTAAATTATCTTACAACATCAAAGTTCCCAATTGTGACACCATAATGATGGATATGACATCACGGTATCACATTATAACATCATGCTATGCCTTTGTGACAATATAATGCCCTATTGTGACATGTGTTCTATTGTGACCTCACAACTCTCCTATTGACTTTACAATTTCCCTTGGTGACATCACAATTGCCCACTGTGATATCACCAGGACCATTGTGACACCACAGTGCCCCACTGAGATATCACAATGTTGTATTGTCAACCTACAGTGCCATTTTGTGAACTCATGATGCCCAGTTGGTATATCACCATTCCCCATGATAGCAAAACAACTCCCCAATGATGAGCACATGTTGCGTAATTATAGCAGCACAATTGACCTTTATGACATCACAATTCCCAATTGCAACATCACAGTGACCTGTTATGACATCATAGTTCCACATTATGGCATTGCAATGCCCCATTGTGTCAACACCCCGCCCTATTTTGACATCATGATGTCCTCTTCGTGACTTGTCAATACCCCATTATGACCAGACAATTCCTCATTGATGTTACAGTTTTGTTTTGTGACATCATAACCTCCCAGTCTGACACTAGTGCCCATGATGACATCACAGTCCCAATTATAGCATCACAATTCTTTTTTCTCACAAGGTAATGCTTCACTGTCACATCAAGGTGCCTTGTGGTGACATTACCTTGGCCCATTGTGACATCATCATTTCCACTGTGACACCACAATTACCCTATTAAGTCCTCACATTGTCCTCATTAGTGCAGCACAATCAACTTTTATGATACTACAATTTCCCACTGTGAAAATATTGTTTCACATTATGACATCACTGTAAAATAATATGGCATCACAATATCCCATTGTGACTTCATCATGCCTTACTTTGAATTCACACATCCTCTTTTGGTATCACAACATCCCACTGTGACATCACAGTCCTCCATATAACTTCAGATTTCCCCATGATGATATCATAATCATCCATCACAGCATCAAAATAAACCCTTGTGACATCACAGTTCTCCTGTGATAACACTGGATGCACCATTGTGACAGAACAACTCTCCTCTGTGACAACACAGCACCCTATTTTGACACCACTGCGCCGCATGATGACATACTTTTTACTGTTACTTCACAATTCCCCTTTATGATCTCACATTGCCCTGGATATCTTCTCAGTGTCACCATTATTGTACCGTGCCTTTCCTTTATGTTACCATGATGTGCCACTCTGACCTTCACATTCCCTATTGTGATATCCAATATCCCATTATGACATTACAATTCTCTGCTCTGCCATCATGATACCCCCATTAGGATCCCACACTTCACACATTCTGACTTTATAAAGCCACATCATTAACTCATACGTTCTATTTTGATCACATAATACTCCATTAGGGCCCCTTCACAAACGATGTTTACCTTAATTATGAATAGAAGATTTTCGAAGGCACCCTACTACACTCCACAAAGCTGCCGCCCAAAAAAAGGACTGGATTCAAAGTTCTAAGATTTATGCTTCAACTTGTGTCTGCTAACAAATGCCTTCACTTGAATGTAACATTTGCTTTTTCAGGCATTTAAGAACTCTTTTCCCGTCTCAAGATCATGGGAGAATTGGAATATTTTTATCTATTTCTTTTAATACTAGGTTCTCACACACAGAAAACTAGATACCAGTTTGATATCTTTCCTTTTCCTTCATTTCCTTTCTTTTCCTATATCTGCTGTGACATCAACATATCCTACAGTGACACAATAATGCCCAATTGTGACCTCGCATACTGCCAATTTGACTTCACAATTCACAATTAAGAATGCACAATTCTCATCATGATATTTAAATTGTCTTACAACATCACAATTACCAAATGTGACACCACAATGATGGACATGACATCATGGTATCACATTATAGCCTCATGCTATGCCTTTGTGACATCATAATGCCGTATGGTGACATGTGTTCACTTGTGACCTTGCAACTCAAGCTATGACATTACAATTTTCTGTTGTGAACTCATGATTTCCCACTGTGACATCACATTTGCCCACTGTGATATCACCAGGACCATTGTGACTTCAGAGTGCCCCACCACGATATCACAATATTTTATGGTCACCCAATCATGCCGTATTTTGATCTCATGCTGCCCAAATGGAACATCACCATTCCCCATGATAGCCAATCACTCCCCAATTATGATCTCATGTTGTCTCTTTATAGCAGCATCATTAACCTTTTTGACATCACAATTCCCAATTACAACATCACAGTGTCATGTTAGGACGTCATAATTCCAGATTATGGCATTACAATACCCAATTGTGACACCACACTGCCGTATTTTGACCTTATGATACCCTTCTTGTGACTTATCCATTCCCCATTATGACCAGATAATTCCCCATTGATGTTAAAGTTTTCTTCTGTGATATGATAAACTCCCGGTGTGGCACAAGTGCCCATGATGACATCAGAGTCCCCATTATAGCATCAAAATTCCTCTTTTTCACATGGTAATGCTTCACTGTCACATCAAGGTGTGGTGACACCTAGCTTGGCCCGCTGTGACATCATCATTTCCAATGTGACACCACGATTACCCTATTATGACCTCACATTGCCCTCCCCAGAGCAGCACAATCAACATTTATGTCACTGCAATACCCCACTGTGACAACATAGTTGCACATTATGACATCACTGTTCGAAATATGGCATTGAAATATCCCATTGTGACATCATCATGCCTTATGGCGACTTCACGTATCCTATTGTGGTATCAAAACATCACCTTATGACATCATAGTGATCCATATGACTTCAGAATTCCCCATCATGATATCATAATCATCCATTACAGCATCACAATTAACCCATGTGACATTACATTTCTTCAGTGATAACAGTAGATGCATCATTGTGGCACAACAACAATCCACTGTGACATCACAGCTTCCTTTTGTGATACCACTATACCCCATGCGGACATTCTTTTCACGTTTACTCGCAATTCCCCATTATGTTTTCACGTTGCCCTCTTTATCATCTCAGTGTGCTCATCATGCTATCATGCCATTCCTTTATGCAGTCACTATGCCCCACTGTGGCCTCCGAATTCCTTAGTGTTATATCAAAAATCCCATTATGACTTTACAATTCTCTTCTCTGCCATCAGAATACCCCCATTAGGATCTCACTCTTCCCCCATTCTGACTTTATAAAGCCACATCATTAGCTCATAATTTCCATTTTGATTAGATAGTGCTCCATTAGGGCCCCATCACAACCTATGTTTACCTTAATTATGATTAGAAGCATTTTGAAAGGACACTGCTACACTTCATACAACTCCAGCCCCAGAAAAAGTACTGGATAGAGAGTTCTAAGATTTATGTTTCAGCTTGTTTCTGCTAACAAGTGCCTTCACTTGAATGTAAAACTGGCTTTTTAAGGCATTTAAGAACTCTTTTCATGTCTCAAATATTGGAAGAATTGTAATAATTTTATCTATGTCTTTTAATACTTGATTCACAAACACACAAAACCAGATGCCAGTTTGATATTTTTTCCTTGTCCTTCCTTTCCTTTCTTTCCCTATTCCTGCTGTGACATCACCATGTCCTAATGTGATGTAATAACGCCTTATTGTGACCTCCTATACTGCCAATGTGACATCACAATTCACAGTAAAGATCTCACAATTCCCATCATGATATTTAAATTATCTTAAAACATCACAATTGCCAATTGTGACACCATAATGATTGATATGACATCATGGTATCACATTATAGCATCATGCTAGGCCTTTGTGACATTATAATGCCCTATTGTGACATGTGTTCTATTGTGACCTCGCAACTCTCCTTTTGACTTTACAATTTCCCTTGGTGACATCACAGTTGCCCCCTGTGATATCACCAGGACCATTGTGACACCACAGTTCCCCACGGAGATTTCAAAATGTTGTATTCTCACCCTACAGTGTAATTTTGTGAACTCATGATGCCCAGTTGGAACATCATCATTCCCCATGATAGCAAAACATCTCCCCAATGATGAGCTCATGTTGCCTAATTATAGCAGCACAATTAACCTTTATGACATCACAATTCCCAATTGCAACACCACGGTGACCTGTTATGACATCATAGTTCCACATTATGGCATTGCAATGCCCCATTGTGACACCACCCCGCACTATTTTGACATCATGATGTCCTCTTCGTGACTTGTCAATACCCCATTATGACCAGACAATTCCTCATTGATGTTACAGTTTTCTTTTGTGGCATCATAACCTCCCAGTGTGACACAAGTGACCATGATGTCAGCACAGTCCCCATTATAGCGTCACAATTCCTTTTTTTCACAGGGTAATGCTTCACTGTCACATCAAGGTGCCATGTGGTGACATTAGCTTGGCCCATTGTGACATCATCATTTCCACTGTGACACCACAATTACCCAATTAAGTCCTCACATTGCCCTCATTAGTGCAGCACAATCAACTTTTATGATACTACAATTTGCCACTGTGACAACATACTTGCACATTATGACATCACTGTACGAAATATGGCATCAAAATATCCCATTGTGACATCATCATGCCTTATTTTGAATTCACACATCCTATTTTGGTATCACAACATCCGATTGTGACATCATAGTTCTCCATATGACTGCAGAATTCCCCATCATGATATCATAATCATGCATTACAGCATGAAAATAAACCCTTTTCACATCACGGTTCTCCAGTGATAACACTTGATGCACCATTTTGAGAGAACAACTCTCCCCTGTGACATCACAGCACCCTACTCTGACACCACTGCACCCCATGATGACATACTTTATACACTTACATCAAAATTCCCTATTATGATCTCACATTACCCTGGTTACCATCTCAGTGTCCCCATTATGGTAACATGCCATTCCTTTATGCTATCATGATGAGCCACTGTGACCTTCAAATTCCCTATTGTGATATCTAATATCCCATTGTGACATCACAATTCTCTGCTCTGCCATCAGGGTACTCCCATTAGGATCTCATACTTCCCACATTCTGACTTTATAACGCCACATCATTAGCTCAGAAGTTCCATTTTGATCACATAATGCTCCATTAGGGCCCCATCACAAACGATGTTTACCTTAATTATGAATAGAAGATCTTCGAGGGCACCTTACTACACTTCATACAGCTGCCGGCCAAAAAAGACTGGATTCAGAGTTCTAAATTTCTGCTTCAACTTGTGTCTGCTAACAAATGCCTTCACTTGAATGTAACACTTGCTTTTTCAGGCATTTAAGAACTCTTTTCCAGTCTCAAGATCATGGGAGAATTGGAATTGATTTATCTATTTCTTTTAATACTAGGTTCACACACACAGAAAACCAGATACCAGTCTGATATCTTTCCTTTTTCTTCCTTTCCTTACTTTTCCAATATCTGCTGTGACATCACCATGTCCTACTGTGACACACTAATGCCCAATTGTGACCTCACATACTGCCAATTTGACATCAGAATTAACAATTAAGATCTCACAATTCTCATCCTGACATTTAAATTGTCTTACAACATCACCATTACCAATTTTGACACCACAATGAAGGACATGATATCATGGTATCACATTATAGCATCATGCTATGCCTTTGTGACATCATAATGCCCTATTGTGACATGTGTTCACTTGGGACCTCGCAACTCCCATTATGACAATACAATTTTCCTTTGTGACCTCATGATTGCACACTATGACATCACAATTGCCCACTGTGATATCACCAGGATCATTGTGACATCACAGTGACCCACCATGATATAACAATGTTGTATGATCACCCAATAATGCCACATTGTGACCTCATGCTGCCCAAATGGAACATCACCATTACCCATGATAGCCAATCTACTCCCCAATTATGAGCTCATGTTGCCTATTTATACCAGCATCATTAACCTTTTTGACATCACAATTCCCAATTGCAACATCACAGTGACATTTTATGACATCATAGTTCCACATTATGGCATTACAATACCCAATTGTGACACCACGCTGCACTATTTTAACATTATGATACCCTACTCATTACTTATCAATTCCCCATTATGAAAAGATAATTCACCATTGATGTTGCAGTTTTCTTTTCTGACATGATAGCCTCCCAGTGTGGCAAAAGTGCCCATGATGACATCAGAGCCCCCATTATAGCATCAAAATTCCCCTTTTTCACAGGGTAATGCTTCACTGTCACATCAGGGTGTGGTGACATTACCTTGGCAGACTGTGACATCATCATTTCCAGTGTGACACCACAATTACCCTATTATGACCTCACATTGCCCTCATTAGAGCAGCACAATCAACATTTATGTCACTACAATACCCCACTGTGACAACATAGTTGCACATTATGCCATCACAGTTCGAAATATTGCACCGAAACATCCCATTGTGACATCACCATGACTTATGGTGACTTCACATATCTTGTTGTGGTATCACAACACCACGTTGTGACATCATAGTGATCCATATGACTTTAGAATTCCCCATCATGATATAATAATCATCCATTACAGCAGCACAATTAACGCATGGTACATTACATTTCTTCAGTGATAAGAGTAGATGCATCATTGTGGCACAACAACCCTCCACTGTGACACCACAGCATCCTTTTGTGATACTACTGTACCCCATGCGGACATGCGTTTCACGTTTACTTCCAATTCCCCATTATGTTCTCACATTGCCCTCGTTATTGTTTCAGTGTCCTCATTATGTTACCATGTCATTCCTTTATGCTGTCACTATGCCCCATTGTGAGCTCCAAATTCTCTACTGTGATATAAAATATCCCATCATGACATCACAATTCTCTCTTGTGCCATCAGGATACACCCACTAGGATCTCCATCTTCCCCCATTCTGATTTTATAAAGCGACATCAATAGCTCATAATTTCCATTTTGATCACATAATGCTCCATTAGGGCCTCATCACAACCTATGTTTACATTAATTATTATTAGAAGATCTTCCAAGGCACCCTTCTACACTTCATAAAGCTCCAAGCACCAAAAAGGTACTGATTTGACAGTTCTAAGATTTATGTTTCAAATTGTTTCTGCTAAAAAATGCCTTCACTTGAATGTAACCTTTTCTTTTTCATGCATTTGAGAACGCTTTTCCAGTCTCAATATATTGGAAGAATTGTAATTTTTTTTAACTATTTCTTTTAATACTAGGTTACACACACAAAACCAGATGTAAGTTTGATAGTTTTTTCCTTTTCCTTTCTATCCTTTCTTTTACTACTCCTGCTATGACATCACCATATCCTACAGTGATATCATAACACCCTATTGTAACCACGTATACTGCCAATGTGACATCACAATTCACAATTAAGATCCCACAATCCTCATCATGACATTTAAATTATCTTACAATATCACAATTGCCTAATGTGACATGACAATTTTGGATATGACATCATGGTATCACATTTTGGCATCATGCTATGCCTTTGTGACATCATAATGCACTATTATGACATGTGTTCTATTGTGACCTCGCAACTCCCAGTATGACATTACAATTTTCCATAGAGATATCATGATTGCCCACTGTGATATCACAATTGCCCACTGTGATATCACCGGTACAATTGTAACATCACAGTGACCCAGTATGATATCACAGTTTTGTATTGTCACCCAATACTGCCACATTGTTACCTCGTGATGCCCAGTTCGAACATCACAATTACCTAATTTAGCAAAACTACTCCTAAATTATGAGCATATGTTTCCTAATTATAACAGCACAGTTAACGTGTATGACATCACAATTCCCAACTGTGACATCACAGTGACATGTTATAACATCATAGTTCCACATTATGGCATTACAGTAACCCCTTGTGACAGCACACTGCCCTATGTTGAGTCGATGATACCCTCTTCATGACTTGTCAATTCCCCAATATGACCAGAGAATTCTGTATGGATGTTGTAGTTTTCTTTTGTGACATCATAACTGCCCAAAGTGACACAAGTGCCCATTGTGAAATCACAGTCCCCAGTATTCCATCACAATTCCCCTTTTTCACAGGGCAATGATTCACTTTCACCTCAAGGTGCCCTGTGGTGACACTAGCTTGGCCCATTGTGACATCATCATTTCTGTTGTGACATCACAATTACCCTATTATGACCTCACAGTGCCCTCATTAGAGCAGCAAAATCAACATTTATGATACCACAATTCCCCACTGTGACAACATAGTTGCACATTATTACATCACTGTACCAAATATGGCATCAAAATATTCCATTGTGGAATCATCATGCCTCATTGTGACTTCACACATCCTATTGTGGGATGACAGCACCCCATTGTGACATCATAGTTCTCCATATGACTTCAGAATTCCCCATCATAATATCATAATCATCCATAAACACATGACCATAAACCCTTGTCAAAACACAGTTCTCCAGTGATAACAGTAGATGCATCCTTATGACAGAACAACATGCCACTGTGACATCACAACTCCCTATTGTGATACCACTGTAACACAGGATGCATGTTTTTCACGGTTACTTCACAATTCCCAATATGTTCTCACATTGGCCTCGTTATCATCTCAGTGTCCTCATTATGGTATCATGGCATTCCTTTATGCTGTGACTATGCCCCAGAGTGATGTCTAAAGTCCCTATTTTGACATAAAATATCCCATTATAACATCAAAATTCTCTGCAGTGCCATCAGGAAGCCCCCATTAGGATCTCACTCTTCCCCCATTCTGACTTAATAAAGCAACATCACTAGTTCATAATTTCCATTTTTATCACATAATGCTCCTATGTTGTCCCGTCACAAACTATGTTTACCTTAATAATGATTAGAAGATCTACGAAGGCACCCTATAACCCTTCATGCAGCTCCAGGCCCACAAAAGTACTGGATTCAGAGTTCTAAGATTTATGTTACAATTTGTTTCTGCTAACAAATGAGTTTACTTCAATGTAACATTTGCTTATTCAGGCAATTAAGAACTCTTTTCCAGTCTCAATATTTTGGAATAATTGTAATGTTTTTATCTATTTCTTTTAATACTAGGTTACACACACAAAACCAGATGTAAGTTTGATACTTTTTTCCTTTCCCTTCCTTTCCTTTCTTTGACTACTCCTGCTGTGACATCACCATGTCCTACTGTGACATCATAACACCGTATTGTGACCTCGTATACTCCCAATGTGACATCTCAATTCACAATTAAGATCTCACAATTCTCATCATGATATTTAAATTATCTTACAATATCAAAATTGCCAATTGTGACACCACAATGATGGATATGACATCATGGTACCACATTTTGGCATCATGCTCTACCTTTGGGATATCACAATGCACTATTATGACATGTGTTTTATTGTGACCTCGCAACACCCAGTATGGCATTACCATTTTCCTTTGAGATACACTGATTGCCCACTGTGATTTCACAATTGCCCACTGTGATATCACCAGTACAATTGTAACATCACAGTGACCAAGTATGCTATCACAATGTTGAATTGTCACCCAATAATGCAATATTGTTACCTCATGATGCCCAGTTGGAACATCACAACTCCCTATTTTAGCAAAACTACTCCTAAATTATGAGCACATGTTGCCTAATTATAACAGCACAATTAACCTTTATGACATCAGAATTCCCAACTGTGACATCACAGTGACATGTTATGACATCATAGTTCCACATTATGGCATTACAGTGCCCAGTTGTGACAGCAAACTGCCCAATGTTGACTGGATGATACACTCATCATGAGTTGTCAATTCCCCATTATGACCAGAGAATTCTCTATGGATGTTACACTTTTCGTTTTTGACATCATAACTGCCCAAAGTGACACAAGTGCCCATTGTGACATCACAGTCCCGATTATTCCATCACAATTCCCCTTTTTCACAGGGTAATGATTCACTTTCATCCACAAGCTGCCCTGTGGTGACACTAGCTTGGCCCATTGTGACATCATCGTTTCCGGTGTGACATCAAAATTACCCTATTATGACCTCACAGTGCCCTCATTCGAGCAGCACAATCAACCTTTATAATACCACCATTCCCCACTTTGACAACATAGTTGCACATTATTACATCACTGTACCAAATATGGCATCAAAATATTCCATTGTGGAATCATCATGCCTCATTGTGACTTCACACATCCTATTGTGGAATCACAGCACCCCATTGTGACATCATAGTTCTCCATATGACTTCAGAATTCCCCATCATGATATCATAATCATCCATTACAGCATGACCATA
>PVJX010044307.1:0-13289 GCA_004027295.1 Dolichotis patagonum
TAGATTTCCTGCATTTTCTTGTGTTAACTCGGAGTGACCATCATAAAAATATTATGAATATATAAAATATATAAAACACCATGCCCTGATTCTAATTGTTTTCTGCACAACCCCTGACTACAACAGTCTTCTTGTGCACATATATTTGCATTTTTCTCAAGTATATATCCCAAAGGTTGAGATTGCTAGACTGCATAATAGTGTAGAAACCACTACACTACTCTCCAAAGTGTCTGCACCTTTTTCCAATCCTGTCACCTGTGTGGGGGTACCATGGAGGGAGTTTCCACATCCTCACTGACACTTGTAATTGCCAATCCACTTTGATGTTGCCATCATAGCAGGTACGGGAAATCCCAGTGTGGTTTTAATGTGTATTATATTTCTAATGACTCATGGAGTTGATTCAGCTTATTTTTATGTGTTTACCAGCGATCATATATTTTCTTCAATAGAATGCACATTAAAGTATTTCACCTTTTTTTTTTCCAGTAGTGGGGATTGAATCCAGGCTGTCTGCTTTACTTTAAGACAGGGTTGCACTAAAATGCCCAGACTTGGCTCAAACTTATGATTCTCCTGCCTCAGCTTTTTTTTTTTTGGTACTAAACTCACAACCACGGGCTCACTGGCAGTGCCAGGTAGGCGCTTATGCCACCAAGCTAAATCCCCGGCCCTGCCTCAGCTTTTCAAAGTGCTTTGATTACAGGTGTCTGCCACATGCCCAGCTGTTTTGTTTCTTTTTAATTACCTTGTTTTCTTACTGTGTTGTAAGAATTGTTTATTTTATTCTAGATAAAAATCTCTGATCAGATATGATTTGGAAATATTTTCTTCCAGTTAGTGGCTTGTTATATATATTAAACATCTTTCACATGGAACCATATCCCTGTGTATCATGACAGAGGTTTGGGGTCCTGCAGCCTGACGGACTATCCACTGGTCCTCTTCAAGGTCAGCTTTGCAATTTACAGAAATTTCAGAACAACCAATACATGTGCAGTTTTAATTGTGTAAGGATGTTTTCAGAACTGGAAGTTGTAGAAAGCATGCAATCTAGAAAGTATGCAAAGTATTGCACGCATTGCCTCAATGCTCATTGGGAATGGCTCAACCAGAGACTGCATGAGGCAAAACAGTAACTGGGTTATAGATCCCTTTTTGTTTTTCCAAGTTGCTGCTATTCACCCCTGGATGGACTGCCTTTGTTCCATTTCCAGGAGTCTTTAAGTCTTTGCTCATATTATTTAAAAATGCGTCTGCAACAGTTGTTTTCTGTGGAAAAAATTTAAAATCTGTGCCAGTGTCCTGCACCTGTTGTTCTCTCTTCCCACTTGATAGAATGAATCAGTTCCTGCTTGAATCCTGAGCTGAAAATATTTTCTACACTGCCCCAAGGTGAAGACCTTAAAGACTTACCATGCTCTGAAACACATCCCTCTACAAAACACCCAGCAACTAGCGAGGTAATGGCTAGTCACTAAACACCCAATGTGATCCTGGCAGTGTTCCCCAGACCTGGGTCTACATCAGAACTTCCTGTGATGTGAATTTAAAATGCAGATTCTCCAGTTCCATAGCAGAGCATTTTGGCCACATGATGCATACTAATGCAATATGGTAAAGCACCAACGTGACCCTAATGGCTCAGTAGCCCAAGATCCAAGCTATCAGTGCATTGTGTCATATAATACAGCCCCACAGCTAGCACAAGTGCAGGCCCTTAGGCACCAGGCTGTCTGAATAGCAGGTGTTGTCCCCAGCTGTCTAAGACAAAGCATTTGTATTTGGGGAAATCTTGCTGTAAAGGGCAAGTGTGAGTGAAATTTAGGAGCTGCAGACAGAAAAATTGAGTAAATCTTGTGGAAGAAACAAAATATTGACTGAGGTGACCAGTGACTTGTGCTCTTTGGCCAGGTAGGTTGTAGTAGCTCTGCTTTTGGGTGGTGCCTGAAGGAGGCAGAGACATGCTGTAGTGCAGATGTACCCTTTCCTGAGCAGGGATTCACACTCAGCCCCCAAAGGCACACCACCACCTCCATTTCCCAATTGTCTGTGGTCTTCTTAAGACTTGGTGCCAGGGGCTGGAGATTTAGCTCAGCAGCATAAGCGCCTGCCTTATAAGCACGCAGTCCAGAGTTCGATCCCTGGTACTGATAAAAAAAAAAAGACTCGGTGCCAGTGTGGATGATCTGCTTCCATAGCCTCTGGTTCTTAAGTTTTTGCCAGTAGGTTAATGGAAAATAGCTACCTCACCCACCTCTTGGAGTTTTCATCACTGAAAACAGTCTCTTATCGTGGCTAAGTATGACATAACATTCAGCAATATCCAGTTTGAACCTTTCAGATGAAAGTGATTAGGTCACTGTTCTAATGATAATATTGTCACTAACTTGCAAATTACTTCAGCTGTCTGGCCTGCAGTTTTGCCTTGTATAAAATAACAGAATTGGTCCAGATCTGTGGTTCTTTTGCTGTGTGGGTCCTAGAGTAGCTGAATCAGCATCTCTGGAAACTCGTTCGACATGCATATTCTTAGGTTCTGCCTCAGACAGGGGTGGAGCCCAGCAATTTGTCCTCAAAGGAGCCCTAATGATTCTGCTGTTCCACAAAAGCTTAAGAACTTCTGGTCTAGATTAGTAGTTCTTGGCCTTGGCTATGACTGGGCAGCTATTGTAATCTCAATCCCGAACCCTCTCTCCAAGGGCACTACTTTAAATGATTTGGGGGGTGGGTGTCCAGATATTGTTATCTGGCTCAAATGGATGTCTTAGATACTATCTGAGGTTGTCTAAAGTTAAAAGTCTGCTGGGGATTTAGCTCAGCTGCATAAGTGCCTGCCTTGTAAGCATGCAGTCGTGAGTTCGATCCCCGGTACAAAAAAAAAAAAAAGTTAAAAGTCCGTGCAAATTGTAGCTGCATACTTCCAGACCTGTAGCCTACATAAACTACGTATGTGTTGCTACACAACAGGGAAAAAGATATTTTCAGAATTCTAGAAATGCCCAAGGAAAAAGGAAATGTTTTTATTTTATTTTATTTTATTTTATTTTATTGACACAGGGTCTTGCTATGCAGTTCAGACTGACCTTGAACTCACTATGTAGCCCAGCCTGGGCTCAAAGTCATGGTGGTCCTCCTGCTTCAGCCTCCCAGAAAATGTATTTTTGATAAGCGGGTGCTCTGGGATTTATATATAAGTGTGATATTTGTTAAATTTTATTCAAAGATATTTAAATGATAAATAAATACGATGTGACACAGAACACAGATTACTCAATAAAAATATAAAACAGTATTGCACAGTGCTGGGGGTTTAGCTCAGCAGCGTAAGTGCCTGTTTGGCAAACTTGAGGCTGTGAGTTCAATCTCCAGTACCAAAAAAACAAAAAACAGTGTTAGCACAATAAAAAATAAACTAGTGTTGCTCACAATGATGTGGTTGAATTTCACAATGTAACAATGATCAAAAAAACTGGACATAGGCTGAGGATGTCACGCAGTGTAAAGCACTTGCCTAGCGTACACATGGCCCTGGATTCAACCCCAGGACTACAGGAAAAAAAAGTAATATCTTATTACTCCTTTTAAATGAAATTTAATGTGGTAATCAAGGTCAGAACAGTGATTACTCTTGCAGGTAGAATGCTACACAAGAAAACCTCTTAAAGTGCTAGAAATGCTTTACTTCTTGACTTGGTGATAATTAGGCATATATATGCATGCACGTATACACATGGTACACACATAAGTACACGTATATATTGAACTGCACTCATTTGTATACTGAACTGTATTCTTAACTTTGAACACTTTACTGTTTCTTACTCTTCAGTAAAAAATGTACAAAATTGAAATTTAATCCTCAAAAGGAACAACTGGCAACCAGCCCACTATCACTTGAGAAACTATTATTTTTTAAACATGTGTTAAAAAGATGAACAGAGCACTCTGAACTCAAGTTTAAACTTAATATTAAGTTTAAATGTATATGTCAATGTCTGTGGATCAGGTTGAGAGGGCAGTGTATGCTCTCTACATATTTATTTAATTCATTTACTTTTTCCTGCAGTGCTGGGAATTGAGCCCAAGGCCTTGTGCATCCTAGACAATTGTTCTAGCACCAAACTATACTCCCAGTCCCATGCTCTCTACATAAACCCTTAGTTTGTCTCGAATATTTGCCTGTTTTCAAGACTTACATTCCATAACAATACATTTGGCAGATTAAATCTCTTACAGAAACCCTTTACTATCTCTTCCTCACTTCCTTAATCTTATAGTGAAAGTAAGAAATTATTCTGCCTGTTCTTTATTATCTGCAGAAAAAGACTCACTCTCCTGTCAGGGGCAGAAGGTTAAATGCCTCCTAACAAATCAAAGCACAATAAAAAGACTCAGCCTGCACCAGAGACGTACAAATTCCTGAAAATTGTACTATGCCATTCACTCTCAGAGCAAGGCACATTTGAAGGGCATTCGGGAAAGAAAATTGTTAGTGAAATGAAAACCAGAGTCACTTAGCAAAATGCACAGAAATGTGTTGGGAAAGGAAATTTATCATAATGGGTGGGAAATTACTGTCCATTATTCAGCTATCACTTCCAAGCTGCAGACTGCACAGTTTGATTTCAAAGAATACATTTTAAACATTGTTAATAAAAAGTAGGGGCTGGACCGGCTGGTACCTACCTATGAAATCGCTCCAGGAGAGACAAAATCTCAGTTTAGCTGTGACCTTATTAAACGCCATCAGTTTGACCTGATCTGATCATTTCGAGATGCTGTGCTTGTATTCGTCATTTGATGTCCTTCTGTTGGAACTGGAGAGAATACATAGGACAGAGGGTTATTTTTCCAGATAATCGTTTGTAACTAGGTCCATGAAAATATTGTAGTATAGTTTTGGACATAGAAGCGTCTTCATTAATTAACTCATGCTAAACTGTCCCAAATGCTATGAGAGGATCCTTGAGATGATGACACTTTTTCCCTCTAAGGATTCATAGTTAGTTGGGGAGCCTGAACGTAAAAACACAAAAGTGAAATTTTTAAACCACAGGACAGCCCACCAAGGTGGCACACATACGCTATAGGGGAAGCTGGACAACCTAGCAACATTCTATCACAGGGCATTGTAGATTAGTACATCTCTAGGCTCTGACCTTGAAACTTTGACCTTTCCCTAAATCCTGTTTTATCACTTCTGTAGGGGCCACTCAAGTGTTGCTCACTCTGGTTTGCATTCAGATGGCATCTCTCTCAAACCTCCTACAATCATGGAGGCTGCTGGGTCTAGCTTGTGATTGGTTCGTTGTCCAGCGCTGGGATTGGTGGCGTGAGTGTTGCACCCGCCCAGGGGCAGAACCACTGTGCACTGTAAAGCCGGAAGGAGGCGTGCTTTTCCTCACTTTGCCCTTTTGCTCTTGTCCTTTGGAGCCGCCATAAGCATTGCCCCTCGGCCTCCACAACCTTCCTTGGAGCCAGCTGAGTATGGACTGAAACCTCTAGAAACTGTAAGAAAGAAACCTTCCCTTCCTTCATTTTAGGCGTCAGATATTTTGTCTCAATTATGAGAGAAATGTAACCAAGACACTCCCCTCTTCCTACTTGTCCTGGCTGTTTCCTGGGAACTACCACAGCTGCCAGCAGTGGTACCTACCTTTGGTTCCAGATGGTCCCAAATGTTGGAAGCAAACTAAATGTCCACCAGCAGCCAATTAAATGAAAGATGGTGCATTTAAACAATGCCATAATATATTACCATCAAAATAGCCTCTTCGAGGGTTGAGGATTTTGCTCCGTGTAGAGTGTTTACCTAGCGTGTGCAAAGCCCCGAGTACAGTCTCTTAACACTGAAGAGAGGGAAAAAAAAAGTTGTGTGTTGATATGGGACTACTCTCTAACGTATTTGCATAGAAGAAACACCAACATGCCTTCTGTTTGTCCCGTTAGATTCACTATTGACCGTACTTAGCCCTGCTATGTATCTGGGAGGCTGACCTATCTGAGCTGCATCAGAGAATGACCTTGCCTTTTGACTTCAGTCAATGAAAACCTCAGAAAGAACAGTCCGGCTGCTCTCTCGCTATAGGGTTACCGTGGACAGACTGGATGCCTTGATGAACCTCTACTCACAGACACTTTGTCTTACACTTCAGGAAAAGTATTCCCCTTGCTTTTTCAGGCCTAGGGATGGCAATCGTACTATCCTGTAACAGCTTCATGGTATTCCAATGTGCCATGCTTTGTAGATCGCCTATACCAGTCGTGGTGAACCCAGGGCTCGTAAGCAAGTCACCCCTAATGGCCTCACCGGCTGACTATGCGCATGCTCGAAGAGGAGTAGCGGCGCCAGGCAATGACGTCAGGAGCGGTTTGGGCGCCATGCTCGAAGAGGAGTAGCGGCGCCAGGCAATGACGTCAGGAGCGGTTTGGGCGCTCAGTCTCTAAAAGTTTCATCGTCACTGGCCTGTCCTCTACCTACATCCTTGTAGTTCATACCTTTATTAAACTTTGTTTTGAAATAAGGCGGCAGTAGCCTGTGTGCAGAGAGAGAATTTCAGATTAAGATTTTTACCAATCTGTATCGCCAGGAACGTGGAGAGCCCACAGAAAAGTGGATTCTAAGTGTCATACCAAGGAAGAAAAAAGCATGACCTGATTGAGCCGAACCTTCAGCAGTAGGCTAGCATTTTAACACGTGGGATGGCTAGTTAGGAGTGACTCAGGGGTTTTCTGGGTTGGCTAACTGAAGCCTGGACTCTGACTTCCAGTCTTTATACTCAGCATGGCCTGTGAATCAGCAGCAGTGGCGTTGCACACAACCCCCAGAATCTCAAAATTCCACATAGACCTGCTGAATAAAAACCCTGATTTTAGAAAGAGTCTCACCAAAGTCCAAAATCATGGTGTTGTCAGGATTGATTCCATCAGTGCTGAGAGACAAGGGTCTGTTTTTGGCCACACTTCTTAATTGGTTGATTTCTGGCTTCACTCTGTATCTCCCCATCATCTCTCCTCTTTCTTGCCTATCTCTATCTCTGTCTTTATTATTATTATTATTATTATTATTAGAGACACCAGTCAAATTTGACCTTGGCTTACCTTAAAAACCTCATGTTAAGCCAAGCGTAGTGGCGCATGACTGTAACCCCAGCACTTGGGAAGTTGAGGCAGGAGGATCATTGCAAATTTGAGACCATCCTGGGCTACATAGTAAGCTCCAGACCAGACTGAACTGCATAACAACAACCTGTCTCAAAAAGACAAATTGAAAAACAAAAAAACCTCATGTTAATTTGTTACCTCTGTAATACTATCTCTGAGTAAGGTTACATTCCAGGTACCAGGGGTTAAAGACCTCCACAGATGAATTCTTGGGGCATACAGTTTAACTCATAACATCATCAGATCAGAATGCTAAAGGAAGGATCTGGAAACTTGCATATTTGGGAAGAAAAAGTCCGGAAAAACATGAATCTAGGGCAGAAGGAAAAAAGCTAGTGCTCGTTGGGGCTAGACAGCAAAGGACCGAAGCTGACCGGTGGGAATCTCAAGCTCTGAAAAGAAGAAACTCAGGTTCCACGTTCAAAAATGAGGGATCTAGTGCTCCCCCTACTGTTTTATTTTGTGTATAAATTTTTATTTTATTGTTCCACTATGTGCATGTTTTTGTTAGTGCCTACTAATTGCACAGAATGATGAGATTCACCATGGCATTTTTCATGCATGCCTGTGATACAATTTTAGTTTTTAAGATAAGTTGAAAACTTGGATTTTTATTTAAAAATTTCCAATAAGTAAAGTGCTTTGTGGGCCAAACATCTGTAAGCCTGACATAACACAGCTGAAACAGGCCGCACTATATTTTTATGTAACTTTTTTTGTTTTTTGCTGTCTTTTTGAGATGGGGTCTCTATGCAGTTCAGACTGGCCTTGGGCTCTCTTTGTAGCCCAGGCTGGTCTTGAACTTGCAAATGATTTTCCTCCCAAGTACTGGGATTGCAGGAGTTTGCCACCACGACAAGCCTGATTTTTGCCTATCTTTGGGTTAGAGAACCTCTGGGGTTTTATTCTGGTTGAAAAGCCATTGCAGACCACAGCTTGGTGTTGGTGTTGGGATGAGGGCTGAGGGATGAAGGGTAGGAGGGAAGCGAAGAGGGAGGAGACAATCAGCCTGGCCCACTTACTCTGCAGTGATTGCCTCAGGCTGGTCCCTTAGTCCATAGTTACATCAGTCTCTCAAGGTTGCTTCCAGGAGTTTTCTATCCTTAGTAACCAGGCTGTGTGGTAAGTTGTGACTGTTAGCTTTATGTTTTCCTTTGGGGAGGGGTGTTTTTTCTTTAAGGTAGGGTTTTTCTACTTTTACTGTTCTATCCAGAACTCCTGATATTTTAGTCTATTGATTTACACCCTTTTTTGTTGTCATTTGTTTAACATTCATTATAGAGTTGGGTGTGGGGGCACTTTTCTGTAATCCCAGTACTCAGTAGGCTGAGGCAGGAGGATCACTGCCGGCCTGGGCTGCATAGTGAGTTCAAAGCTAGCCTGAAATACATAGAAGACCCTGTCTCAAAAAAACCTAAAAAACAAAAACAAAAACACCCAAATTCATTATGTATGTGTGTGTCCATTACAATGAGATGGTGAGATACATGCTCTTATCCCATTATATTTGATAAAACTTATGAAGACTGGAATAATGAATGATATACACAACAGCAACTTAATTCTACGTAAAATGCTTCGTTCTACTTGATATTCCTATGTACTCCTACTAGAAGTTCCACTACTGTAAGTTCACACTTCATATTCTCATGCACTTCTCTGTAATTTTCTACTCTATATACATATCTGAATGTCATACATATATATTACATATATGTACTTTTACCTGTGTATGTAATTTATGCATACTTTTTTTGAAATATAGCATTTTATTCTGGTTTGTTCTTTTTTTTAATTGTTCTCCATTTTAGGAAAACACCACAATTTAGTATCCAAAACTTTTATTAATCTAATAATGTTTAACATAATAAAATTTCTCACCTTAAATTCTATTTTTGTAGATATTACTACAACTATGGCAGTTTTTAAATTGGTTAATGTCTGCATATAAATACATAGACTGTATATCTATTTTTCAATTCTTTTACTATCAAGTGCCCTATATCCTTGTGTTTTAGATTTGTCTCTTGCATATAGCATATGAAAGAGTCTTTTTTTTCCTGAAACTTTCAGCCTGATAATCTCAGTCTTTTAACTGGCTAGTTGAGTTTGTTTATATTTTTTTTATGACTCCTGTTCCTCAAATTCATTTCTAAATTTTCTTTTTCTCATCCTGCTTTTGTTATATTCTCTTTTTAATGATTACTTTCATCTGGATGTTTTTTATTTGACTTGTACTTTCTTCTGCTTAGAATTACTACACTCATTTCTATTTCTTTAGTGAGTAACTTAAAAAAAATTTTTTTTTGAGAGATGTGCAGAGAAAATATTGTACATTTCTTCTCAAAATGTGGTTTCTGGGCTGGTAGCTAAGAGCTGATTAGAACCGCAGTATCTCTGGCTTGACCCAGACCCTGTGCATGCCAGCCTGGCCTTTAACAGGATCCCTGCTGATTTGTATGCACATTAAAACGTGCGTGGCACTGGCTTAATGAACGCATCTCGTATGTTTAACAGCTGTTAACGTTTTATCATAATTGCTTCACACCTTAACTGTTACCTTACACATTTAAAAATGAGTTACACAAATTATGACACATACTTTAAATAGTTAAACATAAATATTTTTAAAAAAGACCTTTCTGCGTATTCATAATACCAATACCGAGGTTAATAACATTAATCACAATTTCTTAGTGTCACTTAGTATCCACTCAGTATTTAGATTTCTGTAGCTATTCACATTGTAGCCTTTATAACGGTTTAGTGTAGTCGTTTGAGAGATGCAAATTTGAACAACACTGAGATTCTATCTCACTCCAGAAAGAATGGATATTATGAAGAAATCAACTAACAACAAATGTTGGTGGAGTTGTGGGGGAAATGGAACCCTTCTCCACTATTGGGGGGAAGTATGGAAATTCCATACTGATTGCAGTATGCTCTATACTTAGTTTTTGGTTATTCTGTCTTAGGTCTCTTAAACTTCTTTGAATTGTAAATATTCTTCCTCTTTTTCTTTCATGGTCTAGTTGAGGTCAGGGTCTCATGAAATGTCAAATTCTGGATTTGTCTGATTACTTGCTCATAGTGTTATTTATTTATTCAGTCTTTTAACCCTTACATTCCCCATAAACTAGAAATGAGAGCTGAACCCCTAGTTAAATTTGGGTTAGATATTTGGGGCAAGAATACAACATAGGGGGCCAAGGATTTAGCTCAGCTATGGAAATGCCTGCCTGGCAAGTGTGAGGTCATGAGTTTGATCCCTGGTACAAAACAAAAACAAAAACAAAAACCCAAAACAAAACAATACAACATAGATGTATATATATGTTTACTTCGCTCACATTAGGACACATGGAGTTGATACTGTGTTTATCACTGTGTTCAGATGTTGTAAGCTGATGCTTTCATTTTTAAAAATGTTTTATTATGCCTGAAATTTTATTTATTCATTTTATTAGTACATGTTTGCCATACATGATGATCACATTCGTAGTAGGGAATTTGTACCTGTACATAATATGTCTTAGTTCTTCTTTTCCCATTCCCCTCCCCTTCCTTCAACCCTTCATCCCTTCCCCATTTATAGCAGCTTTGTTTCCATTTTTTCATTCTTCTTTTAAAAATCCCCTTTCCTTCCTTCCCTTCCCACTGTCTCACTTGAGTATGTTCTTCCTACTTCCCAATATCTGTCCTCCATTTTACTTCTTGTTTACCCTACTCTTTCTTTCTTTCTTTCTTTCTTGTCTTTTTCAGACAGGGTTTCACTATGTAGTTCAGCCTGGCCTTGAACTCCCAGCAATTCTCCTGCCTCAGCCTCTTGAGTGCTGAGATTACTGGCATGTGCCACAACACCCAGCCTGATATTTAAACTTCTGTGTTTGAATTTATTTCACTTAAAATTACGGTGTCAAGTTTATCCTTCTTTATGGAGTAATACACATATATAAAAACCTTATTTTATTTATCCATTCATCTGTTGATGGGCAGATGAGCAGTTTCTAAAATTTAGCTCTTGACCAGAGGTTTAGCTCAGTGGCATAAGTGCCTGCTTGGCAAACACGAGGTCTTGAGTTTGATCCCTGGCACAAAAAAAAAAATTTAGCTCTTATAAATTATGCTGCTACAAATGTGGGTATGGATATATCACTATGATATGATGCTTTTAACTCTTTTATTTCCTTTTTTCCTTTTTTATTTAAAGAAAAAAAAGCAAAACAAAAAAGGATAGAAATAATACAGAATTTCAAAAAAAAAATTAACAACAAGAAATCACTAGTTGGAGGCAGCTACACAAAGAAGCAATTGGCCCATCCTCTTGGTAAGCACCTGTGTCCATGCAAGCCAGGAGGAGACCCAGTCAGCGGCCCCTGAGATCCGGCCACAGCCATGGTGGAACCCAGGCGGCTGCACAAGGAAGCAGTTCGCCCGCCCTCTTGGTAAGCGCCTCTCTCCTGTGCGAGCCAGGAGGAGACACAACCAGCATTTCCTGTGAGCCTACCTGTGAGCAGGCTGGGAATCAAACATCCCCAACACCCCCAAATCCCCCCCTCCCGTTAGCAACTGGGGACAGATCTGAGCATCTCTTGGGGGATGACTGTATGCAACATAGCAAATATGGGGGATCTCCTCTATCTTCTGTTTGAAAGCAAGTGTTTTCACTGTTTTGTTTCATTATGATTAATTGTTTTACTCTATTCAATATTCTCTTTTGGTTGGTTTTATAGTGTTCTATCTTTGGTTTGATTTCACTGTACCTAATTGGCTAGACAACTATTGTGAAGATAATGAGATATAATATGGTACCTATTACTGTTATCCCGATAACCTGCTGTGAAGTTCTGTACCAATTTCACCGCATTGGCTCAATTGGCTTTGTTCTGTCTTGTTCTGTTGTGTTTCTACTACCTTAAAAACAAAAACAAAAAAAGAATCACTAGTTGATAAATTACATATTGTCATCTTAGAAATAGTTGTTCAAGTTACAAAATTAAAGCATACAAAGTGGACATATAAACAATGAGACTGCAAACAGTTCTGTTCAACTATCCAACAAAAACTTAGTAATATGGTTATCTATCTTACATAAACATCTTACTTACATCTTAAGCATTTTACATCTTACTTATGCAGTTATATCCTTTAGAGCACTTGCCTTCCCTTTCTTTTTTACAATAGCTATTACACATTTTGGATCTTATTACTCCTACAGTTTTTATTACTTTTTACACCAGAGAGACAATGTGATGTTTATAAATATGATTCTTATTTATTTCACTGATGAGGATAGTCTCCAGTTGCCTCCATTTACCTATGAAGGCCTCAAGATCATCCTTTTTTATAGCTGAGTAATGTTCCATTGTATAAAAATACCACATCTTTTTCATCTACTCTATGGTTGATGAACATTTTGGTTGTTTCCAAGATTTAGCTATTACAAATTGTGCTGCTACAAACAGGGGTGCACACATATCACTGTGACATGACCTTTTCAGTTTTTCTGGGAAAATACCCAGGAGGGGAATACCTGGATTGAATGGAACTTCCAATCCTAATCTTCTGAGAATTCTCCATACTGATTTCCATAGTGGTTTCACCAGTCTACACTCCCGCTAACAGTAGAGCAGTGTTCCTTTCTCCCCACAGCCTCATCAACATTTGTTATCAGTTGATTTCTTGATGGAAGTCATTCTTTCTGGAGTGAGATGAAATCTCAGTGTTGTTTTAATTTGCATTATTGAATGACCAGTGGTGGGGAACATTTCTTCATGTATTTATTTGCCATTTGTATGTCTTCATCTGAGAAATGTGTGTTCATCTCAGATGCCCATTTTTGGAGAGGGTTTTTGAATTTGGGGGGCCTGATGTTTTTAATTCTTTATATAACTCCTTTGTCTGATGGGTTACTGGTTAAAATTTTTTCCCATTCCATGGGTTTTCTTTTCATTCTGTTGGTGATTTCTTTTGAAATGCAAAAACTTTTTAATAATATGAGGTCCCAGTTGTTGATTCTTTGAAGCGTTTCCTGTGCAGTTTGCATTTTGTTCATGAATTCTCTGCCTACCCCTATGTCTCCAAGACTTCTACCTACCTTGTCTTCTAGTAGATTTAGT
>PVJX010044309.1:0-13261 GCA_004027295.1 Dolichotis patagonum
TTTTTTTGTTCTACTACCATTGGTTCTATCATATTGTGTCTTATTGGAATTTGAATATGTGTGATAGCTCAAACAAATTTTTTTTCTTTTCTATCAAAAATGAGATATTACAGTACCCATTGAACATTTTCTGTTATTCAGTTCAGAAAGCCCTGTAATTCTTTCACTCTATGCATGGCTTTATACTATTGTGTTATGTTTGATATTATTTTATTTGAAACTATGCTCAACTATAGCAGAGTAAGAGATATGGTGTTAGCTACTGTTGATGTCCAGTTGACTTAATGTAAAGTACTGTGTTGCCTATTTTGTCCTGTTCTGATCTGCTCTGTACTGCCCCCTTTTGTTTTATTGTCTTTCAAATAAAAAAAAAAATAAGACGTGATCCCAATTGTTGACTCTAGGAAGTATTTCCCATGCAGTTTGATTTTTGTTTATGAATTTGCTACCTACCTAAAAAAAAAGTCTATGAAGAATAAACAAAAATTAAAGATAGGGAGGGGAGAGTTTCAAGTCATTGAACAAAGGCTCTGTCTCCAAAATTCATAAGGAACTCCCAAAACCAGAAAACTTAGATATTTTCTGGTGCATTTCTAATTGAAAGTGACAACATTAATGATATTAGATTGTAAATATGAACAATTAAGTCATCTATTAAATGGATCACCCTAATTGCTGAAGAATTTGATAAGGCTTCCTTGGTGACAAGAACCTTTAAATTATATGGTAAAGTCCTTCATGAATGTATAAAGTAAAGTAATGACTGGTTTTGGTACAGAAATAAATGTATTAGACTTACTTGTTTATATGCTTATTGAATTGACTTCTGAACTGAGAGTAGTATTTCCTAACCTATCAACTATTTAATGAAAAGACTGTACTATATAAATATGTTGGATAAAATTCAGCATTATTTGTTATTCCCTATAAAACGTACTGACACATAAACCCCATACTGACCCAAATTTAACACAAAAAACAAACTTTCATCCTATATTTTAATACATAATCCTTTTCAGTATTTAACTAGATCAATATTTACAAACAAAGGGTAGAGACAAACACATCATGTCGAAGTGATATCACATAATGCCCAAATTATTACAGCATTGAGAGATTACCTGCTTGTTGAAAATCAAAGTTTTAACACTTTCTGGCATTCATGTATTTTTGAAAATATATACTTACAAAAAAGCATAACATATCTCTCCTATATAGTCTCTGTATAACAGCAGACCAAATGTCATAGCCTTTATCTCTCTTTATAATAGTGTACTTTGAGATTTTCATAGATATGTTAAAATACATTTTCATTTAAAAAATAAATATTTACTATCTTGTTTTATGAATGAAGAGTCTATTTACCTTTTTCATTGTTTTAGTCCAAACTATACATGCATTCATTCATAGAGAGATATTGTAAATTTCAGTGAAGGAATAGAGCCAAGCAAGGGACACATTCCAGAGAAAAATCCTGGAAAACAAAACCCCAACCTGACCTCTTGTCTTCCATGATTTGGTTTTCTTTACCAATGTCCAGTATCATGCAGTAGGGCCATGGAGCCTGCCGATGCTGACAATGTGACTGAACCTCTCAGAGAAGAAATGAAGGAGGGATAGGAACAAAAAGGATAAGAATGTATCCATGAGTATTAATTATATTTCAAATTTTTGAAGTAACATTTTTCTGAGAAAGTTTCTATCACTTTTAATGAATGGTATGACTCATTATTTCAGTCTTCTGATTCTCTTCTAATAAAAGATCATGATCAATTAGGCCAACAGTATGGCAATAGATCAATGTGAAAGTAAGTCCTAATAAGAAAGAGGAATTTCTGTAAAGTAGCTAGGAGCTTGAACTTTGGAATTATGCTTGAGTCTAATTCTTCTATCTAAACTACCAGTACTAACATTCATCTGGTAAAAATGAAATGCATCAGAGTTGAGTAAGATAACGTTCAAAACTTTAATACAACAAGCCCTAGAACACAGTAAAAGCAATTAATAGACTTCAGAAAGCCACCCTGTGGTACATTAAGGATATGTAATTTTTGTCTGCGGTCGTAGGAAAGAAACAGCCCCTGACATAATGTTTTGCAGTACATGTGGAAGAAGGGTACTAAAAGGAAAGCTAATCCAAGAGATCAATCAGTTCAAGTACAGTGAGTGAGAGATTCAGAACACACACACTAGGAGTGGATGGAGTGTCCAGTAATTGGAATAATTTTCTAAACATAATTAACGAATGTGATAAATGTAATATTAAATGAAACACTGATTGTAGATCATTGAGGTTTCACCAAAATGGTCAGCAAATTTCAATCCAAAGGAAACCAGAAATTGAATGAAGATGAAAACCGAAAAGCAAGTATAAATTTACATTGCCCTGAAGAATTTATTTCCCTCGAAATGCATAAGTATGTACAATTATTAGGCGTCCACCAAAGAAAAGCTAATAAGATGAAGTATGCAAGTTTACTAAAAATAGCACAGGCAGGATAAAGCATGGCTATTGCTTTACTCCAAATTCCCTTTTTCCTAATAAAAGAAAAAATATGTCTTAATATGACTAAGGACAAAAAACAAATCTGCATATGATGCAATTTTAGGAAGTAAAGAACACCAACATCTTTACAATAGTATAAGTATAGAATAAACAAACAAACAAAAATATCCATTAAAGGTGCAGTGCCGCCCCCACCCAATGCAACAGTCCTTCGAGGCAGACTGGGAAGAGTTACATAGCTCAAGGAACACACGACCAAATGGGTCCTCAATCCAAGACTGAGTCCCCTGTGTGAGGAAAAGAATATCACCCAGCACATTGTCTGAGTTATTTTCTCATCACTGGACCAAAACCAGAAACAGCACAGCGGAAGGACTTGCACAGACGAAAGTGACCAGAAAGCAGAGGGAAGGGAAAACCAGGGAGAGAGATACACTCGTCCAGTGTTCATCCTCAGTGACCTCCCTTCTTAGGTAGGTCTTAGACCCCACTTCTTAAGAGCAAGTCAGCTATAAACCCATTAGTGAAACAGTACACCCATGAGTATAATGACCCCCCCGCTTCAGTCACCACCCCAATACATGAGACTTTGGGGGAGGCATTTCAGATTCAAATCGTGACACATATTGTTGGATTAGATTGCAAAAATAAAATATGAAAGGAGATTAGAGAAAAATTAATATTATTTTTTGGAAAAAGAATTGGAATTGAATATGTGTAGAAAGACATTTGAGATTTGAGGAAATGGTACCGCGGCAACACTTGATCATGGGGAATCAGTGATGGGCCATGGAAAGGGTCAGAAGGACTCTTATAATTTTAAAAATTTTGTATCATGATTGTGTGTTTGTTCACCCATGTGTGTGTATATGTATATGATAACAAATACTTTTTGAACAGAGTTCTTGAAGGACAACATAATTAATTGTGGACTGTGTGAGCACTAGAGTTAGACAAGTCCCGTCTAACTCTTAACTCACTCAGTCAACTTGCTCATATTACTTAATTTTTTAAACCCTGGTCTCCTACCTACATCATGGAGATGGTCTGTGGTTGTGTGAGCTAAACAGGTGATTCATACGGACTTCTGAAGTCTTGTAACTCTTCAGATATGCAGAATGTGGTGGTCCTTTGGCTCTGGCTCCTGGACTCCCCACACAGACAACTATCATAACAACTTGGGCACCTGTGAAATGTGAAACTCATGAAAACACTCAAGTCACTCTGCTATGTGCAATAAGATGAGAACTATGAGGAATACTTAGAAACAAGCACAATAAATCTCCTTTGGTAGTTCGTTTGCTTTTAAGACTTGTGACATCTCATAAATAGACAATGGTTAGTTAAAGCTTAAACAATGCCCATGAAACTTGTCAAAATATATGAGGCTAACCTTTAACTTTAGATTAATGAAACCTACTGGTATTTCACTAAAGAAAGTGAGGAATTTTTATTCTTACCTTATATAGTTTTGCTAGGGAATTTCTCTAAGATTATGGAAAAGATAAGTGAAAACTTTTAGAATATTCAAGCATTCTTTTTTTGTTTTTTCTTAGACTGAAAAAGAATGTCTTTAAAGTGAATTCCTTCGAGCTACTTTGCTTTTTGGTGTTCTTGCCTGTGGAAAACTTCATGACAAATGCAGCAAGAGATAACAAAAAGTGTAAGATAACAAAATAAATGTGTGCAGGAAAAGGAGGTCCAAAAATAAAAGATATTTTTAAAAGAGCGAAATGACTAGAATAAGCAATATATATTTTGATTCATTCATACACTTTTTCATCAAACTAGTTTGAAGGTGGTTTTCACAAATGGCCATAAGTCAACAAAAGTGGAAATATAAATGAATATAAAAAGATTAAGTTTTTTTTGTCAACAGGAAAGGAGAAGGAAATGCAATATACCACAGCTCTTCATGTCAGGGAAGGTCACCAACTCCTCTTCTAGATACACAAGTATTTAGAAAAATAGCAGCACACTTTAGTCACATCTTATGAGAGTTCTGTGCTGTTGGCCACATAATTAAATACAAAATTGTGTATGTTTGTGCAAAATACATAAGTTAAATCAATTTGTTTACAGAACATCCAAAATAAGCACATTTATGTTTCATTGGAGAAATAATAGTTTTTGAGTCTGTTTATATTTTATTTCACAGAAGTTCAAGATTTAGAGAATAATTAGAAAAATAGAGTAGAGTTCACAAGTGTTCCAATGCTCGTACACCTTACATCGGTGTACCTCACTTGGACAATTAATACCCAAATATTTCTACATAATTATAAACTAAAACCCATGCATTGTTCAATTTTCATCAGTTTTTCCCTAATTTCCTTTTTTTGTTCCACAATCCCTTTCAAGATACTTCATTACATTTAGTAATCAGGCTTCCTTTGGCTTCTTTCGACTGTGATAATTTAAACTACTTGGTTGGTTTTGAATATTGAATCAGTTATTGCTTTCTAGAGAAACAGATTTAACCCAAGATGTACAACTACATAAGAATTTACAAGACTGGCTGGCAATGGCCACCTGTGGATTCAGGTGTGGGAAAGAGCAAAAGGGTTTTCTGCATGCTAAACTTGAAGAAGCCAGGAGAAGGCCTGGGGCCCACTGCAGTGTCCTGTGCAAGTTCTTACTAGGAGGCTGAGGTGTCTGCACCAGAAGCCACAAAACATCCAAGCTGCAGGTGAATCCTGGAGCTCCTCAAAAGGAACAGTACTGAGACTTCTTCCTTCTTCACTTCCTGATTTCCCTTGGGCAGCAAGCCTGTTGCTTACCCCCAGTAAATCTGAGTAAGCCTTCAGTAAATCCCTGCAGCTACACCTAAAACTGTGCTGATCCTGTTTATAACGGTACCTAGGTTCATGAGCCTTTTTCTCACCGTGATTCTGGTCACAAACAGTATTGGGTAAGATCTGAATCAAATTTCCCTGTAAACTCAGCATGGAACCTTAGCATTGGATTTGATTTGGTTCTCATCCAGTTGTATTTGGGACCAGAATTGTGAAAAGAATTAAGTTCATCAAGAGAGGTACCGCTCTATTTGGGCGTTGCTTACTCAGATTGACACAATCAATTAAGTACAATAAATATCATATCGATTTTGAGGATTCCTGATCAGATAGTTTGTCACATGTTAATCAAGCAGGATCTGTTTGACATTTCACTAATGATTAAACTCAGATTATAGCAAAGACACAGAAATGAAGTGTCATTCTCATCAGAATACAAGCAGGGTACCTGTCATTAGCATGACCTTATTGTCATTAAAATTAACATTGATTCTTTGTTGGGGAAAGGATTGTGGGTTCTTTTCTTTTCTTTTCTTTCTTTTCTTTTCTTTCTTTTTTTCTTTTCTTTTCTTTCTTTCTTTCTTTCTTTCTTTCTTTCTTTCTTTCTTTCTTTCTTTCTTTCCTCTCTACAGTGCTCTCCACTGCAAAGCTCTGTTCTTTTACCTTCTCACCTAGCACATCTGGAAGTCACTTGAAAGCCCCCATATGCAGCACACTTAGGCAGTGGGAAGCTACATTCCATGTCTTTCAGGAGGTAATATTTGTATAAATATTCATAATGCCATCTGTATTATTTTGAATTTTCAGCTGGACATGTATCAAATCTAACCTGTTTAATTTATTAGTCATACATTTACATCAACATGGAAACACAAATGTTTATTTTATACTTTGGCTTGTAATCCAGTACAGTCATATTTGTTTTCTTTTTCACATTTTTCCAGCTTTGAACACTGAGAACCTTCGGTTGGCTCTTATAGCCCTTTGATACATTGCCATCACTTTTGGGAGTGGGGAGGAGTCTGTCTAAGCACTTTCGTATTTTCAGACTACATAATGTTCAAGGCTGATCTTGCTCATTTCCTGCCTCAGTCCTAAAATCAGTCATTTGAGGAACCCTCATGCTTTTGTTTGAGAGTGATGCTAAAGACAAAGACTAGATATGTACTTATTTCTAGCTTTCTCACCTGACGGAACAAGTCATGCACATGTATGTATCTGCCTGTGGGCACACACACCCCTATAAATGTTCTCCGTGTATCTTTCTTTATGCATGTTAAAATATACATGTGAGCATACTGCTGCGTCCATCACTGTGAGGAACACTACCCACCTTGCTTCTCTGTCATCTCCTAATTCAACAGTGAGAAATCTAGCTACTATCCATTATTTCCCATTTGCTGACTCACTTGGTCAATTTCACTATATATGTTTTCAAAATCATTAACTCATTTCCCATGGCAAAAAATTTTATCAACTACATTACAATCTGTTACACATTTTCTTTTGTACAATTCCTCCTGTACTAACCCCACCTTCATTTAGTTATTTAGGTGACCAATTTGTTCCCCATGTTTACCAATGACATGATGTTTACATTTTCAACACCAGCAAATTTTGTCAGAATCTGTATTTCATGCTTCTGTCTTCCAACCTCCTGAATTTGTTTTAAAATGTACATACATTACAGTGCTCTCCATATTAGAAATTCTTCTGACTTTTGACAAATGTACGGCTTTTACCCACCATTAGAGCATCTTGTCTACCATCTTCACTGCCTTATGAAATATCTCATGCTCCACTTGTTCAACTCTTAGCCACCCAATCCTCTAGGAAGTTCTGTATTTTTTACTGCCTATGTAGATTTCTTTCTGAAAAATGGCATATTCTCACAACCATGAAATATGGAACTTTTCTTAGAGTGACCTCCTGCACACAGCAATGTCAATTTAAGATTTATGCATGCCTTCGCGATTTTGTAGCTCATTTCATTTTATCACTGAATGATATTCCGAGGTGTGGATACTTCAATATTTGCCTCCCTATTCTCCTCTAAAAGGGCAGCTAGGTCGATTCTAGTTTTGAGCAGCTATAAATAAATCTACTGTAAGTACAAGCATGTAGGATTTTATATGAACAAAAGTTTTCAGAATAAAAGTGATTACCTAGGAGTGCAGTTACTGTATCGTATTGTAGGACTATGTTTGGCTTTGTAAGAAACAGCCACACAGCGGCTGCACCCTTTACACTCCTATTGTCAGTGCATGACACCGTTGATCTGCATTTCCATTGTGTTTGGCGTTGACAATGCTTTGGATTTTAAACAACCTGGTGGATTTGTAGACATAGCTTCTGTAGTTTCAATTTTCAATCCTTCAATGACAAATGATGCTTGGTACTTCTTCACAAATTTATTCACTATCATCTTTAGTGTGAAATTATTGATTAGTTTTAATTGGGATGTTATTAATGAGTTTTAAGGGTTCTTTATATTTTTGATGTGAAATACATTAGTTAAATATTTTCAAATGTTTTGTTCCAATTTCCTGTCTACATTCTCTTAAAAATGTCTTTTTTGATGATGAAATTTTTAAATTCAATAGTCATAATTACCAATTTTTTTGTTGGATCATGACTTTAGTGCTGCATCTATAAATGTGTAGTTAAAACATAACATAGGTTCTCTTCTAAAAGTTCTATATTTCTTATATGTTACATTTATGTCTATGATAAATTTTGATGTAACTTTGTGTCTAGGTGTGTCTGTTTTTCACCACATAGATACTGAATTTTTTCATCACCATTTGAATGAAAGACTATCTTTCCTTCACTAGATTGAGTTTTTTGCCAAAAATCGATTTATTACACTTTTGTGAGTATAGTTATGGGCTCTCTGTTGTGATTCACTGATATATCTATTTTTTTACCAACACAGGACTACTTTTATTACCTTAGCTTTCTAGTAGCTCTTGATGGCAGGCAATGTGAGTTCTCAGTTTTTTCTCTGGTCTTGTTTCAGTTCTTCTCATAGAGTTTTTTTCTTACTGGTATTGAGAGTTGAACTCAGGACCTGGTGTTTGCCAGACAGGCGCTTACACCCCTGACCTATATCCCCAGCTGTATCAGTTCTTCTAAGTTGATTACTTTTCCACATAACCTTCAGAATAAAATTGTTAGTGCCTCAATCTGTTTTGAGCTGCTTTAACAAAATACCATATTGGATGTCTTCAGAAACAGAAATGTAGTTCTCAGAGTTCTAGAGGCTAGCCAGTGTAAGATTGAGGGACAGGTCAGTTCTGTTAGGGTGACGGTTCTATTCCTGACCTGCCAACATCTGCCTTCTTGCAGTGCACTCTTGGCAGAGTGAGAAATATCAAACAAGAGCACACGTTTCCTATTCTCATAAGGCCACTAATCCTATCATGAGGACTTCATTTTCATGACCTCCTCTAACCTAATTCTCCAAAGTCTCCTCTATAAATATCTATAAATGGGGTTTAGTGCTTCAGTGCATTACATGAAAGGATGGAGTGAAAATTCAGTCTATAATACTACCTACAAAATGTCTTCCTGGAATTTTAATACTGTGGATGCTACAGATCAATTTTGAATGACTAGCAAGGTATGAATATGGAACATTATTTTATTTATCTATGCTTTATTTTTATCACCTTTTTTCATATATGAGTTTTCTACAATTTTGAAGTATTTGTCAATGTGTCACTTAAACTATATTTTATTACTTTTTCTTATGCTTAATCTATAAATTAATGACAAGCTATGTTATCACCAAAGATAGTATATATTGATGGATTTCTCCTCTGAAATCTATCAGTTTTCATCTCTTGTATTTTGAACCTCTTTTGTTTAATGCATATGCAATTTGGATTTAGATGTTTTCCTGGAAAATTGTCACTTTTATAATTTTTCTTATTTTTTAAAATATTTTTCGTATTCTAAATTCTTCCCTGTCTGAAATTTCCATAATTACTCCAGGTTTGTTTCTATTATGTTTTAGTATGATGTGTTATGTTAGCATGCTGTGCTTTTCTCAAGCTTTTTACTTTTAAAATGTCTTTATTTCAAAGGTATGTTTGTTGTAGAGAATGCATAGTCTTCATTTTCAATACATGTGAATATTCTGCAATATCATTGGTGTACCTAAACTGTTGAAATTTGAAGAGATTATGGATATTTTTGGATCAATATTGACTGTGTTTTTCATTCCTTGCTCTTTACTGACTGAGGTTTGCTTTTCTAGCATCTATGTTCTATATGAACATTTTTATGACTCCATTATGATACTACCCTCCCCAAATTATATTATATTATATTATATTATATTATATTATATTATATTATATTATATTATTATTTATATCAAAAATCAAAATCACAACCTCTTGACTTCAGGCAGGCATCATGTTTCTGAGCTACGTACCTGGCCCTGATAGTCCTTTTAAAGTTAAGTTACTGGGCCGGGGATTTAGCTTAGTGGCTTAAGCGCCTGCCTGGCAAGTGCGAGGTCGTGAGTTCAATCCCCAATACCAAAAAAAAAAAAAAAAATTAAGTTATTATCCTGTAGTCTACCACATAGATTTTTTAACTAATTGAAATACACATTCAAATAATATTATCCTGCTCCAGTTACTACAAGGAACTTACGACAGAATTCCAGTTTTCAGCTTCATACTCTTTCTGAGACTGTTGTCATTCATTTTACTTATTCATATGTTAGAGCACCAAGTCCTTTGCTGCTATTAGCATCATTTTTGGTAAATCATTACCTTTTAAATTATTAAGAGTTATAAAAAGTAAAATATACCAATTTGCCAGCCATGATTTCTTCTCTGGTGCTATTTCTTTACATCAACCTATAGCTTCATGTAAGACAAAATATTATATCTTACATCATTTTCCCCCCTTCCTAAAAAAATTTTTTTACTGTCTTCCAGGGCAAAACTTTTGGCTATGAATTCCCACACTTTTTAATTGTCTGAGAAATTTCTCATTTGCTTATGATAGGTAATTTTACAAGACACCTAGAATTTTAGGTTGGTGAGTTTTTAATTTTTTACTTGTGGTAGTGTTTCTAATGAGAAATCTGATGTATATTTTTTCCTTCCTTCTCTATAGAGAACCATATCCAGGCTCATTAAGAAAATTTCTGTCTTTTGTTTTCTGCTGTTTGAATAGGATATGTCTATTTTTGTTTGGTGTAATCTTGTATTTCTTCTGCTTGGTGTCCTGTGAGCTTCTCTCTTTTCACTACTTTGTATAATGCTCCTATGAATATACACAAAGAAGTGGTGAGTTGAGTACCTATTTAAACATTTCATCAGGTGAATATCAAGGAGAAAGACACCTATGTCACAGGGCAATTCCACGGTCAATGTTTTGAGGGAGTTCCAGAAGATTTTCTATAGTTGCTGCAAAGTTTCTGATGTTTTAAACTTTTTACTGATGTATGGTTAGGTTCAATACAGTGAGCTGTTTCACTATATTGTGTATTGATCACCTGAAGATACTTAGATTATCCCTTACTTCAGACATTTTCTATTTCTTTGTGCTGAGACCATTCAAAATCCTCTCTTCCTGTGGGTAATTTGGTTCATATGATACAACATCATTAAATGTAATCGCCATCTGTGCAGTAGAACACCAACACTTCCTATCTGGCTATAACTGTGCTTTCAAGCAATCTATCCTCACCCCCTCCCTCCCTTGTTCCTCCCCCTGGTCTCTGGTAACCACTGCTTCTGCTAAGTAACTCCACGGACCAGCTTCTTTTTTTTTTTTCTTTAGATTACATGTATAAGTGAAATCATGTGGCACTGGTATTTCAGTGCCTTCACTTATATGATAAGCTCTATGTTGTTGCAAATAACAAAATCTTATCATATACGTGATATTTTAGTGTGCCATTGTGTACATACACATTTTCTTTATTCATTTATCCATTGATAGACATCTTAGTTGATATCACATCTTGGTCGTTGCGAATAGGGCTGCAATACACATGAGCAAATATGGAAGTACCTCTGTTATATACCAATTTCACTTTCCTTGTATAAATATCCAGTGGTGGGATACAGTGGTGGCATCAATGTCCAGCTGTGGATAATATAGCACATTTTTTCAGACACAGTCTGACTAAATTGCACAGACTAGCCTCAGACTTACGATTTTCCTGCCTTAGGGACAGTCAGCAGTTCTATTTCTAATGTGAGAAACCTCCATACTCTTTTCCATTGTGATTGCATTACATTTCATATCCACCGAGTGTGCATGCATTCTCTTTTCTTCATGTTCTCATCAGCATATGTTATCTTTTGTCTTTTTGCTTATAATCATCCTAACTATAATGAGGTGCCATCTTATTTTTGTTTAGATGTTCATGTTTCTGATGACTAGTGAGATTAGGGATGTTGAGCTTTTTTTTTCTACTGAGGATCAAATTCACAATCTCTCACTTGCCAAGCAGGCGCCTATGCTGCTGAGCTAAATCCCTAGCCCCTTCCCCCTTTTTTGGTACATGTTTTTGGTACATTAGAGCATTTTTGAACATACATGACCAATTTTTATATCGTCTTTTAAGAAATGCATATTACATTCAGTTGTGGATCCAGTGTTTAATTGGGTTATTTCCTGTTATGTTTTCTCAAAAAAAATATATATATATGTAAATTGAGAACATTGTGTACATACACATTTTCTTTGTTCATTTATCCATTGATAGACATCTTAGTTGATATCATATCTTGATCATTGCGAATAGGGCTGCAATACACATGAGTAAATATGGAAGTACCTCTGTTATATACCAATTTCACTTTCCTTGTATAAATATCCAGTGGTGGGATACAGTGGTGGCACCAATGTCCAGCTGTGTATATATATATATATATGGGGGCTACTGGGGATTGAACTCATCACCTTGCACTTGCCAAGCAGGCACTTGTGCCACTGAACTAATCCATATATATTTTTCATAGTAATCTCTTTCTGATAAAAATATTTGCAAATTTGCCATTTTATGGGTTGTTTCTTCACTCTGTTGGTTGATTTTTCTTCATTCACTTTGAGTTGATTTTTATACACGGTAAGAGGCAGAGTCAAGTTTCACGCTGCTATGTACATTCACCTTCTCCAGCACCGTTTGCTGAAGGCAGTGTCCTTGCCCATATGTAAGTCCTTGGAGCCTTTTGGAAAATAATTTGCTTACGTGTGCATGGCTTCATTTCCATCTTCTCTATTGTAATCTTTTTGACTATATGCTAATTTTTACCAATAATGTGCTGTTTTGTTATGACTTTGTAGTGTATTTTGAAGCTGGATAGCACAAGGACTCTTCTTTGACCTTTTTATTCAAGATCAGTTTGTTTATTTGAGGTCTTTTGTAGTTGAGTAAAACTTTTTTTATTTCCATGAGGTACGATATCGGTATTTTAATAAAGAGTGTGTTAAATCAGTGAATTGCTTTGGGTGGAGTTGACATTTTAACAATATTAATTCTTCCAACAATAAACACAGAATTTATTTAAAATTATCAGTGTCTTCTTCGATTTCTTTCATCAACATTTGAATGTTATAATCATGAAGGCCTTCCTCCTTTTTGGCTAAATTTACTTATAGGTATTTGATTTATTTGTAGATAATGTAAACGTAAATATTCTATTGAGTCTTTTATATAGATAAGTCACTTTTGGTGTATAAAAGCACCACTGATTTTTATATGTTGGTTTTTGTATCTTGAAATTATACTAAATTTGTTCATTTAATCCTAACAGATTTCTAGTTAGCTCTTCAAGAAAACTGTGTGTGTGTGTGTGTGTGTGTGTGTGTGTATTTCATATCTTCTGCAAATACAGGAAAACTGATTTCCTATTACGTACTTTGAGTGCCTTCTATTTAATTCTCATACCTAATTGCTCTGGCTAGGACTTCCATTACCATATTT
>PVJX010044310.1:0-13251 GCA_004027295.1 Dolichotis patagonum
GAACTACTCAGCTATAAGGAAGGAAAACCTTGAGGTTCTTGTAGGTAAATTGATACAATTTGATATCATGCTCATGGGTAAAAAGGGTCAGAATCACTTAGGTAAATAGCAGGTTGCCTCCCTAATTTAAAAAATGAAAAGAAATGTACAATGCACCCTATGAAAGTGAAAGGGGAGGAATTGTCTAAAAATGGAAGGCGGTGGTTATTGTTAACCTTGTATCATGATTTGAAATCCATATTGTTGTCATCACTCTGTTTAGTTTGGTTTTATTCTGTTCCAGTTTGTCTACTTGTACTAGATTTGATGGCATGGACAGATATTTCAAAGAAAGCAGGATACACTATGGTAACTATTTTTTATTTCCTATTAACTTAGTTTGAAGGCCTGTATTGCTTTCCCTGTCTTGTTTTGACTGATTTTATTCAAACCTGTTTTGTTTGATAGTGTCAAGTCTGAGAGTATAAGAAACTACTCTGAAGACAATAAGATTCACTATGATACCCATACTGGTTTTACTATTATCTTCTTTTGAAGTCCTATAATATCTCTAATGCTTTTTAAAAAAAAATTTAAATTTTATTTTAAAAGGGAGTAAAATTAAACACAACAAAACAGAACAGAATGGGACATAAGAAAGCATAAATTTCAAAGCTAGACAACCAGAGATCTTCACTATCTGTCATATTGTCTCTTGTTTTCTTCCAAATGGTTGTCCTTATCTTTGCATATGGGAAGCTCATACTACATAACATAGCCAATCTTTCCACAAGCTGTGTAATTCACTGGCTCCCACTTGCTAATCAGGGGGGAGAGGAAGGGGGGACACGGGATGGGGGACAGGACTACATGAGATGTCTGATTCTCAGCCCACACACCAGCAGGATCACAGCCACCCCCCAGAGAGCAGAGGAGTTGCTTGTTCTCCTGGCACCCCGAGTCAACTGCGTGTTGCAGGTCCTGATGCACCAGGGTCTCTCTGCTTCAGGCCACTGAAAGTCTGCCACACTCACAGCCACCCTGCAGAGAGGGAAGGAGCTCCTTGTTCTCCCAGCCTTCCGTGTCAACTGCATGGTGCAGATCTGAGGCACCAGGGTCTCTCCCCTGCAGGCCCCCTAAAGTCCGCCATACTCACCTGCTATTTCTTTCTGATGAATTGACCATTCCATTTCCAAAGTTCTGAAATGGGCAACAGACCACAGAAAGAATTCTCTTTAGGCTCCTGTTTGACACCAGCAGCTACAGCAATCTGCTGGCCTTGCTTCAGAGCCACAGAGGTAGTGCTGGGGCTGAAATCTCAAGAGTGCTTTGCTATGTCCCTAGCACTTTACTTTTTTTTTTTATCAGTACCAGGAGTCGAACTCACGATGGCACACTTGCAAGGCAGGCACTTATGTCACTGAGCTGAATCTCCACCCCCTCTCTCTAATGTTTTGTTTGTATTGGTTTTGTTCTGTGCTGTCTTGTTCAATTTTATTATGCCTGATGATATGGGCACTTCTTTCGAAGATAACAAGAGGCATTATGGTAACCATTGTTGATTACCTTGTATTTTGTTTTTAAGTCATGTACTACGTCCTTCCTTTTGTTTTGACTGACTCTATTTTATTTTGTCTCATTTGGTTTTATTCTCTTCAAAACAAATAAATAAATTAAAAAATAGTAATAATAAATTTTTAAAAGATAAAAAATGAATGAGAATCAACAAGAAGTCAAAAAGTATAAAATGCTGATGTTTCTGTGATGATAAAAGGACTCTCCTACATTTTCAAGGGAATGTAATTTTGTATAGTCATGAGTAAATTAGTACAGATATTTCCCAAAGAAAACATTAGGAATTTCTTTTTTTTTTTTTGTACCAGGGATCAAACTCATGACCATGTGCTTGCAAGGCAGGTGCTTATGCTGTTGAGCTAAATCCCTGGCTAACATTAGGAATTTCATATACCATACTATACCTCTTTGAGGCATCTTCCCAAAGTGTTTGCTACATCATAGTACAGCAGTACATACAGCCAAATGTTTTAACAGCACAATTCCTAACAACTGAAGCCTAGAATCAGCCTGTGTAGCCATAAACAGATGACTGGATAAAGAAAATGTGGTATCTTTGCATAATGAAATACAATTCAGTTACAAAGGACAAATTTGAAACATCCCTAGGAAAATGAATTCACTTGGAAGAGGTAATGTGGAGTAAAATAAATAAGACATAAGTTTAAAAATAAAGCATTGATGGTGAACACCACAAAACTTTCTATGATAACAAAGTGCTCACTATAGCACACTTACTATAGGTTCACCCCTGCTGTCAGACAGCTTCTCTCACTTAAGGATGGCAAAGTATAAACTTCACAATTAATGATGGTTAGAAGGAGTCACCAGACCAGGTAACTTGCAAGTAGAAAGTGGTCTTATAAATTGGGGGGGCAAGAAGAAAGGAGTAGAACAATGATACATCACATACAGGAAACTACTTCAATGAATGTGAAATTTATATGCCATAAATATGAGATAAGATTATTAATATCAAAAGTAGGCCAGGGATTTAGTGCAGTGTGTCAAGCACTTGCCTGGTAAGTACAGTGTCATGAGTTCAATCCCCCATACAAAATAATGATAATGATAATAATAATAATATGAAAAGCAATGAAAAAGAGGTAGATTTAGAGGAAGAGGGAGAGAAGTGGGAGAGAACCAGACTAGATAAAGGAACAAGCTGTGTTGTGTAAATGATGTTCTACAAGATGCTTATATAAAAACTGCATGTCCTGCACACATGTATTAATATAAATAAAACTAAAAATTATAACTACTTTGGCATCAATGTTGTTACTGATACAATTTCCTACATTCATTGAAAGTGGCTTTCCAAGAAGATATATGTGGATGTGAATTTCAGCGCAACTGACTGTAATGATGACAAGCAGGAGCCATACTGTAAGTGATCGGTTGATACAATAAACCTAGGTCACTGAGGTTGTTATCCCTTGTCATGTTCTCTAGATCTCATAATACACATGTGTTCTTGGTTGGGCCCTGGCTATCTGAGGCCATTTCAGTAAATACCTAGGATTTCACTTCTAGAGCAATGTGTAGGTAACATTCCAAAAGGATTAGTAACAGAGGCTTAGAAGCAGGGGAGGTGGCCCCTGTGTGGTTGCAATCAGTGGACTTGGATAAGCCATTGTGCATATAGGAGGACAGAATGATACTCAGACATAATTTGAAAATTATGTTTATTACCCTGACACCAGACCTCATATGCAGAGCTCAGTTGGCAAATGGCACCAATTGCTCTGTGGTCCACTGGGAAGCTTTAGTGAAATTTGTCCAGAGCACAAGTATTCACTTAAGTGAAAAATAAAAAAATAATGCACAAACACACACACACATAATATATATGTTTACATGGCTGACAGAACAAGGTTCTGGTTCACTTGGACAAGACTGTAGATGTTCCTAAGATATTCCTGTTGACTATTATGTTCATTTTCCTGCAGCTTCCTATCTTAGCGAGAAATTTTGAAAATGAATTTTGCCTATGCAGAAGGAGCACAAGTGTGTAAAAGGACAGAGATGTGGTGAATGTAGGGCTTTTTCCTTTTTTTGTAATGTATACTACACTGGTATCTCATAACTAAAGCCACTGAAGGACTGTTTCATAATCCTGTGTCTTTTTTGATGTATTTAGTTTCTTTTTGTTATAAGGAAGCACAGTGCCTAAGTATCTATGGTTGACTACATCCACATTCACTCTATAGCTGACCTGTCCTCTTCACTCAGATGTAAAGTATATCCAGGAATTATTTTGCATGTCACTGTAATCTTTCTCAGCTTCTGAAACTGGAAAGAAAAATTCTTATGCTTATAGCTTGCTATTTTCAGGGTTGGAAATTGTAGTATGCATCACCCTCTACCTTATTCTTTCCAAGTAAGCCACCACTGTGCAGCATATTGGGTGATAGTCTTTAGAATAAGAGGCTGTTGTAATCAGTGCTAAGGAGCTACCACAAAGTATTGTCTGTATACAAAGCTTTGCTTCTAATTTTCTTTAATTATACATAAAAATCTTGTATCCTTACAGAGTGTCCACTGCCATTCCTAATCCTATTGCAAGTGGAAACTTGTTCTCTAGATATTAAGTTACATTTCCATAGTGTGCGTGTCATGGTTTTATACAGTATGTCCTCCATTACCCATGAACCTACAAGTCAGGGCACAAATAAAGAATAATTCATCTATGAGGTTTTTAGCCCCCAGATTCATTCTTCCTCATGTGCACACATGGACACTCTCTGTTCTCAGACACTATGACATCAGTTCTATAGCCAAATGTATAATTAATTAATGGATTTTGCACAGAGTCAGAGGACTCTAGTACATTCATTGTGCCTCTGCATGGAATAAGGATGCTACTGATGCAATTATTGATTGGGTCTTATCAGATGATGAAGGCACAAATGCTCCTGTAATTGGGAGCAGTAATACCAGAATAAGAAATATTGACCCCTCTCTTCCATAGATCATATGAGTACTTTTCTCATATTCAGTAAGATGTCCCAATGTCTGTTTATATTTTTTTCCTTGATACTTTTACCCAAAATGTCATAATATTTGAGACAAGGTCATTTTGTATTACCTACACTACCAGTAATATCCTCAATTTAAGCATCCCCTCTACCAGGTCTCAGGAAAAGCTAGCACTACAGGTAGGTGATATTATATGTGACGGGTATGTTTTCTTTACATAATGTTCCAAAGTATGTTATCTGTTGTCCTTATTGATGTTTCTCATTCATGTGCTATAATTCTGGTGTTGAAAAAGTTGTGCCCTGGAAAGCAGCTGTGGGAGGCAGGAGCAAGGGGTGGGACCAAACTGTCATCACCTTTCCCAGTGGCACAAAAATACCCCTAATCAATAACCTATGCATTACCTGTCCCCGCCCTCAGCACCACCCCGGTCAGAGGTTATATGAGTACCCTAATCTGCACGTGTAGGATAGAGAAGGCCAGGCTGTCTGTGGTCGTGGACTTCTCTCCACGTCCTTGGGAATAAAGGTCTCTTTTACCTCATATTTTACTGTTTCATTGTGCCAAAAATCCTAACATATGATTCCCTGACTGTGATGTCAGAGCACATGGCTCCTGGGATCCCCACTCACCCACCCAGTCTGAGCTCCCCTGCTAACTCACAGACTGGACCATATGGAGCCAGTCTGTCACTGCCAACACCGGCTTATTTCATCTACCACAGGTGAACCAAATTCTGTCCAGGGTTTTCTTTAGTAAAAGGCGAAAGATTTATACGTTCTGAAGAGAAACCAGAGTATCGTCCGGGGTTTTCTGTTGAAGTGGGCCGCCCCACACAGACTGCCCATTCTGTCCCATCCCGAGGCACAAAAATACCCCTAATCAATAACCTATGCATTACCTGTCCCCGCCCTCAGCACCACCCCGGTCAGAGGTTATATGAGTACCCTAATCTGCATGTGTAGGATAGAGAAGGCCAGGCTGTCTGTGGTCGTGGATTTCTCTCCATGTCCTTGGGAATAAAGGTCTCTTTTACCTCATATTTTACTGTTTCATTGTGCCAAAAATCCTAACATATGATTCCCTGACTGTGATTCTGTCCCATCCCGAGGCTAAGTTAATAGTTCTCATGTTCCTTGGACAGTCTCAGGCAGGACTTTTACTCTTATCCTCTGGGAGCCCCACTCATACCCTTGGTGACGACTAAAGGTATCGAGCTGGGACTGTTTTTTAATTGCACTTCCAAAATTAGGTGACAATCTTCTTTTGATAAGTGTGATCAAGACAATTTTCATGTCCCTTGGGAGGAGAGTTAAATCTCTCATATCCTGAGGCAAAACTGTTCTTTTGGATCACTTTTGATTGGACAATGGGGAACACATTTTCCTGTCCCCACAAAGATACACCCCTGGGGTGCCTGGTTCCAACCTTGGCACCCTGGGCCTAAAAAAGGACCCTTTTATTCTTGAGAACCTTTTCAAGTTCTGCTACATGGCTGATAGACTGGCACAAATTCCATATATACAAGCATTAAGGACATGTCTTTCTCCCCTCTTTTCCACCAGATCATTTAGACATTCCCTCCCACTCACCCACAGCAGCCTCTGATCAGCCCCTTAGTCTCTCAGTGGGTTAAGATTGGGTCCTCAATAGAGCCAGTGCTCACACCTGCAAACTTCTGAGGGAAGATGAGACCTCCTGCTGTGGAGCAGGCCACAAGACAAAAAACCATACAAATGCACCCATACCCTGAATAGTTCCCATTCCCCTAAAAAGGTCACTACTCTATAAAAATGTTGTGGGCCTCCTCATTTGTCCCTAATATAATCAATTTTACTTAACTAATTTACAAAAAGTTCACATTAGTCAAGCTGGCCAAATATATTTGAGTGCACTCTAGATCTGCTCTGTAGGCAGCTGTTCCTTTTTATTTGAGCTCAATAATTTTTTTCGTGCTCTTTTGCATTTTCAGATCATTTGATCAAGGTTTATTTGGGTTATACATTTAAAAAGCATGCTTCTACTTTGGTTGTCAGCTGATTAAAATGTTAAAATTGGTTAAACAGAATCCCTTGGTTGAGGAGACACTAGACAGGACTTCAATTGATAAATAAGAAAGTGGCCACCTGGTAATTTTAAAACCAGCTCTTATTTGTCAATTGAAGGCCCTGATGATCTCCATAACATTATGGGAAACACTACAACTAAAGTTACAGTTCATTGTTGCTGATCTGATGGTATATTTATGCCTTCAAATGTAATGATGATGGTTAATACAAAATAATAGTTCCATTTAATGTTCTATGTTAAACTTACTGCCTCTACTGCACTGTACTGTTATCAATCTTATAGATGTTTGACAACTAAATTTAAGAGATAATTTTAAATTCCTTTTGCTGGGATCCACCAGACATTTCCCAGAAAATGGTTATATGACACTTCAACTGATTTTTCTCTTCTAAATCAAAAGGTAAAATTAATAAAACAGGCCATCCTCCAAAAATCAGATGGCATTAGACATTCTAACAGCACAGGAGGTACTTATACCATTGTAAAGCCTATATGTGTGTATGACAAGTAAATGACATGTCAATTTCTAAAATTCTCTGGACCTTATCCTTATCCTCCTTATGGGAAGCCATTACTAATATTATACTCATAAATACCCTGTTGCTTCTGTTATTTGACTCCTGCATACTTAACTGATTGCTTGCCTTTGTCTCCTTTAGACTTAAAGCTGTACATCTACCCAAGATAAAAACCAGATGTCTTGTGACTGTGGAGGGGACAGATACCTTCCTCTGGAGGCCAGATTCCAAGACAAAAGGCTAAACTTGGCCCTCAAACCCCACAGGGAGACCTTCTTAATGTGGCTTTTCATGTTTTCAAAAACAGAGACAAAAATCAAAAGGAAAAATAACAATCTGATCTTTTAGCAGTGACACTTGGAGCTCTGAGACAGGTAAATCAAGACAAGGTAGAGCTACCTGCACCCCTCCTGGACCATGCTTCAAGTGCAACAAAAAGGACACTGGGCAAGAGAGTGCCCCAACCCCGGTGTTCCTCTGGGTCTTTGCCCCTTGGCAATCTCAAGGGCTATTGGAAGAGTGACTGTCCTAGCCACTAGAAAGCAGTTAAGCCATCCTCTGACTCCTTGCCCTCACAGGAGATTCCATCACCACCAGATTCATTGCTGTCTGATATACTTGGATCTGTTGCTGAAGACTGATGGGGCTCAGGGTCCACAGTCCCCCATTGAGGTATCCTTCTCAGAACCTCAAGTCCCACTAGAGGTCTCAGGTAAGACATTCTCTGTACTTGCGGACATAAAGGCCATATATAGGGTTCTTCCTGAATTTTCAGGCCATTGTATTAAGTCCTCAGTCTCTGTAGTTGGTGTTGATGGCCAACCTATGCAGCCTTTACAGACAGGGACTATTCCATGCAGATTTAAGACTCTCTTCTCTACCCATAACTTCCCAATAATTCCAATATGTCCTACACCCCTGTAAGGCAGGGATCTCCTTCAAAAGCTTAGCTTCTCCTTTACCTTCTCTCTCCCTACAGTTCTAGTCCTCCAAACACCCTCACAGTGTGCTGCAAAATCCTCACCTCCCCATCCTTCTTCTCTGGTTGATCCCTTAGTGTGGGACACCTCCAATCCCACTCATGCTACCCATGCCAAGCCTATTTTACATGGAGTGATCCAGACACTCTCAGGTCTCAACAACTTACTTGGAATTTATTTCACCTCTGGATTCCTAACTTTGCTGCTCTGGCTCAACCCCTCTACAAAATCCCTAGACCCCACTATGCCTATACATGCCTCCTTTCTTAAATTAAAAGAGGCTCTCCTAAAGGCTCCAGCCCTTACCCTTCCTGACCCCACCCAACCTTTCACTCTATACACTACTTCATAAGCCATGTTAGACATAGAACACTCAGGGATGGATTTTTCAGGGATTAAAACTTGTTCTCCCAGATCAGCAGGCCCTAGACATTATCACTGACTTACATAACTGTTTCCATATAAGATCACAGGCCCTGTACAGGCTCTTAGGCCCATTAGTTACACATTCTTCTCTAAAGGCTATCAGTCTTCAGATTAATCACTCCTGTCATCTCTGTGCTAAGACCTCTCCTCAGGGACACATAGCAGCCCCTTCTTCCCTACTCATCAATTTTGTGGACATACTCCTGGTAAGGACTGGCAGATAGATTTTACACACATGCCCCACACATGCCCCACTCTTAAATATCTTCTAACCTTTGTTTGTACCTTTTCAGGGTGGATAAAAACCTTTCCCACGACTAGAGAGACTGCTGATAAATCATCCCAAGGTTTAGTCTACCTCAGAGTATTCAGTCAGATAACAGTCCAGCCTTTATTTCTCAAATCACCCAACAGGTATCCTCAAGCTTGCACATCACCTGGTGCTGAGACATCCCATACCATCCTCAGTCCTCAGGAAAAGTAAAAAAGGCAAATGGACTCATAAAAACACAACTCACAAAACTTATTTTAGAATTACACCAACCTTGGCCTCAACTTTTGCCCCTAGCCTTAGCCAAGCTTAGGACACTTCCCCAGGATCTTACATTTTTAAGTCTTTTTAAACTTATGTATGGTAGGCCATTCTTACTCCACAATCTTCCTACCCCACAAAGTGTCCCTCCTCTTGCTGACTACATCCCAATCCTCTCCCTCCTCTGACACTTGTTAGGACAACATGCTGATCTCTGGTTCCTCAACCTTCTGAAGGGACCAAGCCAGATCCCCCATATCCCCAGGAGAGCTAACTTACCTCAGATGTTCTAAATCCACTGGACTACAACAAAGACAGAGTGGCCCCTACCTGGTCTTCTTGGCAACCCCAACTTCGATGAAAGTTGCTGGACTCTCATCCTGGTTTGACATCACACAAGCTAAATGGTGTCCTCCCAACCCTGAATCTAACCATCCTGAGTGCTCATCTCCATCACACCAAGGCCTCACAGCCACAACTCTCAGGCTAAGTCATGTTCTGTTATCCAATTTGGTTCCTCATTTCTTACATTTTATTAATTATCTTTTTTATGGCAGGACTCTTTGACAGTCTTTCCTAAAGACTCCCAGATCATGTGTAAGATCATCTTCGTGTTGTTCTATATGACAACTGTCTCAGTGCTATCTATTCTCAGCTGTTTAGTCAAATGAGAGATCCCTGAGAGCCTAAGCTCATACCTGCCTTACAGTGAAACAGCCATGGCTCTCCCTGCTCCTCCTATTCTTTCCAGCCTCAACTCCTGGACCAGAGATGAGCCCTACCTACCTACACCTTTAATTTTTACCCTTTAAGATGGGACAATAAGTACCTCTCACCACTTTACTTCTCCTAACCCCACACTTATTTTTCAGATTCTACCTCACCATGTTCCTGATAAAAGGACACATTTAAATCAAAGGCACCTTTTTTCTCTACCTCCCCTGGATTCTAAATATAATAGTGGCCTTCCTCCTCACAACAACTTGTCTCTTCTTTTTTCTTCCAGTCCAAGATACAGACACGTGCCAATGATAAAGTTATTCTGGCCAAACCACCTGGTACCAGCTTCTACATGGACATCAATCATCATCCCAGTCAACCTTCCTAAGCCCCAGTACAGTGCCCCCTTCGAGCAGGAAGTAGTAAGAGAGAGACTTTGCCCCTTTTCTAACAACAAAAAGATGGGAATGAAAGAGTTGTGCCCTGCAAAGCAGCTGTGGGAGGCAGGAGCAAGGGGTGGGACCAAACTGTCATCACCTTTCCCAGTGGCACAAAAATACCCCTAATCAATAACCTATGCATTACCTGTCCCCGCCCTCAGCACCACCCCGGTCAGAGGTTATATGAGTACCCTAACCCGCACATGTAGGATAAAGAAGGCCAGGCTCTCTGTGGTCGTGGACTTCTCTCCACACCCTTGGGAATAAAGGTCTCTTTTATATCATATTTTGCTGTTTCATCATGCCAAAATTCCTTACAGGTGTGGGGTGTAGTACTCAGACAGTGACAGAAATTCAGGAATAGAGTGTGAGTGGGACATAGGTGTCTACTGTCAATTCCTTGAAAACTTTTAAAAATATTTAATACATTGATTGAGAATGGTGAAACCCTTTTATTTAATCAAGACAGAACCTTGTGTGTAGGGACTACTTCAATGGGGTTTTACACTGATTATAAGGATCTGCAGTAGGTTTTGAATGTTATATGGGCCAAAGGAATTTTATAGTCAAGGAGGAGGATGGATGTCCCTGGGTGTCCATGAGTAAGAGACAGCACAATCATAGGGAAGCATCTGGAAATAAATCAAAGAATTCTAGATTTGGGTAGCCCTAAGTCTAGAAGGTAGTGGAGGATGAGGAACTAATCAGAAACCAAGTGTCCTTAGATTTCAATAATAGTTCAAGTATGTTGGACAGAGAGTGCATTCCTATTTCAGAGAGGAGAGGGGAAGCTACCTTCTCTCTCTGTTGTCCTCTGCTCTCCATTTGCACCATCTCATGGAATTAATCTGCTAATTCTATTCCATTGGCTCAGTTTCATTCCCACACATAATAAATCCCATCAGTGATTTTAAAGAACATCCTTGCAATTCCAAAAGTTTTAAATATGCAGCCTGACTTGCCCACTGGGGACAAGTATTAAGGGAAAAACAAGAAATAATTTATTTTTCCTGAAACCAGAAGGAAATGGAAAATGAGATATGGAAAAATGTTACATATATATTTTCTCTATATATCAAAAATGTATTGCAAAAAATAAGTTTAGTGATTCTTGGGAGGAGATTGTTCATGTATTCAGAAATGCTATGGCCTGAATAACTAAAATAGCTGCAATAATATATTTGACTTCTTTGTATTCATATACATGTACTATTTTGAAGCTAGGCATACTGTTTCTATGGTGCTGTAAACCTTTTTTCTTACACTAATATAGGACATATATGACAACATTTACATCAATAGGTTCATGAACTCTTCTATCTCCATGACATTCTGTAAGACAGGTAAAATTCACCTCCTCTCACCATTTGGAGCTTCCTAAATTTGTAATTGGTTTCTTATCTTATGTATCCACAATAAGGAAGATAACACATGGTTGCTAGATGTTAAATTATAGTATACAAACCCACAGATATATAACATTTACTCTGATTGTAGGAAATGAATTCTGAGAATGAAATCAGCTGGGCTCAAATCTATCTATATTTTATTGTTTATTTGCTTGCTTGCTTGTTTCTTTTTCTTAGGTACTGAGGATCAAATTCATGATCTCACGCTTGCCAGGCAGACGGATATGCCACTGAGCTAAATTCCCAGCTTCTTTCTATATTTTAAAATACTTTCATTTTTAATACCAAAAAATCATCTAGAAACATAATTGCCATGTTAACCAATCATGCTGTGGAATATTATTTCCTTAATTTTTACCTCAAGCAAGTTCCCATGCTTGAGGTAATGTGTAATGTGATGTTGCTGTGTTTGTATTATTGTTAATAGTTGGACTGATTATATTACTTTTTAAAGAAAAAATTCAATAAAAATGAAGATACAAGATTTCAAAATAGGATTGCTTAAGACTAGCAATGCATAGTATATTGCATATTATCTTCAAAGTAGTTGGTCATATTACAAGATATAAGTAATGAAAAATTAAACAGTATAGGTACAAACATTTTTAATGAACTAACAGCAATTAGTAGTATAACTTTTTAAACTGTTATTATATATATATATATATATTCATTTATTTTTTTCTTTCTTCCATCCCAGTTTCTTTCCTTTTGAAAACTTTCTTTCCATTTCACAATATCTATTGTACATTTCTGATTTTATTTATTTTTTCAGCTTCTTACACAATGGACAAAATATGATGCTGATCTATGCAAGTCTGATTTATTTCACTTATGAGTATGGTCTCAATCTGCACCCATTCCCATAGAAATGTCTCAAGTTTACCCTTTATAGCTGAGTAGTACTGCACTGCATAAAACATCACATCTCTTTTATCTATTCCTTGGTTATTGAGTGTTTGAGTTGTTTCCAAGATTTAGCTATTACAAACATGACATTATATACTTAGATGGACATGTATTGCTGTGGAATGGTGTTATTATTTCTTTGATGAAAAAATCCAGAAGAGGAATGCTGGGTTAAATGCAAACTCTAATCCTAGTATTTTGAAGAATCTCCACAGTTTTCAATTCTGGTTGCACCAGTTTACATTACCACCAAGATTTTTCTCCACAGTCCCTCCAACATTTATTATTGTTTTGTTGATGACAGCTATTTTTACTAGAGCAAGACGAAATCTTGGTGCAGTTTTAATTTACATCTCAAAAATTACCATGACTTGGAATTATTTGTTGCTACACTTTTTTCTGTTTTGTTGTTGGTTTTTTTTTCTCTTTAAATAAAATTTTTAAAAAATTACCATGACTTTGAACATTTTTTCATATTTTTATTTGCCATTTGTAATTTTTATCTGAGAAGTGTGTATTCATTTAAGCTGCCTAGTTTTGGATTGTTTTTGAACTTGGGGGTGTTTGTGTGTTTTTTTCCATTCTTTATATGTAGAAGGCTTTTGTATGATGGTCACTTGGCTAAAATTATTTTTCTCACTGTGTGAGTTCTGTTTTAGCTCTGGTGGTAATTTCTACTGATGTGCAATGCTTTCTAATAATGAGATCTCAGTT